>JAQIUQ010006884.1:0-210000 GCA_030378365.1 Hybognathus amarus | reverse complement strand
ACAAACAAATTCAGAAGTAAAACATGCATTATAGCAATTAGAATTGGTGGCGAAATGTAAATAAATATTCACATTTCCCCACCAATTCTAATTGCTATAATGCATGTTTTACTTTTGAATTTGTTTGTAATTTTTGTATTCATAATTTTGTGATTTTTAATTTTGTTTGTATTTATATTATTATATTTTATTCATTATATAATCGATAGATAGATAGATAGATAGATAGATAGATAGATAGATAGATAGATAGATAGATAGATAGATAGATAGATAGATAGATAGATAGATAGATAGATAGATAGATAGATAGATAGATAGATAGATAGATAGATAGATAGATAGATAGATAGATAGATAGATAGATAGATAGATAGATAGATAGATAGATAGATAGATAGATAGATAGATAGATAGATAGATAGATAGATAGATAGATAGATAGATAGATAGATAGATAGATAGATAGATAGATAGATAGATAGATAGATAGATAGATATTAGGGCTGGGCAATGATTAATCGCGATTAATCACATCCAAAATAAAAGTTTGTGTTTACATAATACATGTATGCGTAGTGTGTATAATTATTTTGTATATATAAATAAACACACATGCATGTATATATTTAAGAAAAATGTGTTCTTAAAATATAAAATATTTATTTATACACATAATATTAATTGTGTATAAATATATTCATAAATATATACATGCATGTGTGTGTATTTATGTATACAAAATAATTATACACACTACAGACACATATATTACGTAAACACAAACTTTTATTTTGGATGTGATTAATCACAATTAATCGTTGCCCAGCTCTAAATATAATTAGAAACAAACATACACAAACAAATATAAATACACAAAAAAACATTAATTTATTAAGGTTTATTACCTTATTATAGGTAAGGTATTTTTTACATTGTTAAATTACAGAAATAATTTCTTATAACCTTTAGTTTTTTACACTGAAAACTGAAATAATGGATGCTGAAAATTAAATTAAATTTGAAAATATATTAAAATAGAAAACTGTCTCTATAACTTGTAATAATATTTCAATTTTTTTTTATCAAACAAATGCAGCATTGATGAGCAGAGGCTTCTTTAAAAAACAAAAAAGACTTTTGACCGAACACTTTTAAAGGGGATTGTGTAATATAACTGGCTTGACAGGCTTTGTGAGATTCACCTTGAAGAAACCAACCTTAGCTTTGATAAATAAATTATGGTTGATCAAAATCAGCTTTTACAGGAAGAAATGAGCAGTACCTGCCTGAGGGTACGTCAACCTGATATGACCCTCACTATTATATGATTATCATTTATTACTGTTATCTCTACGAACACATAATAAATGGATATAGTGTTTTGTTTGTAAGAAGAGACTCATTGTACATGTCATAAATCAGTCTGAAGATACAAAGGGTTTTAATATCCTTTAGGACATGTTGCTGTCTGTTCTGCCTCAGCTTATGGTTTACAGACTTTTATCAAGACAAGACAAGAGAAAGCTGCCAGCCCTTGTAGATAAGAACATCTCTTTGATTCTGTCAAGGGAGAGTATGTTACCCTGTTGATGTGTGTGGGGGGAGATGAATGACGTTTAATGTCATAAACAACTCATTCTTTGAAATAACACAATTTCAGCCTTCGGCATCGTTTCTGTTTTCTTTTCAGTTCATTTTATGGTTTGATTTTTTAAACATGAGCTTAAACAAACTGATCTACTCTACATGCGTTCATATTTCACATACATGGTGTTAAATGGGGAAAGAACGTTCAGCTGTCTGTCATTTAGTTTATCTGTGTTTATTTATACTCCCCATCTCGTTCAGTTCATTGTCGGTTCTCATCTTATGTGAGTAGTTTATGTTGCGTTGCTATATGCCTTCATCTATGTATTCCCTTCGTGTGCATTCAAAAGTTAATATTTAATCTTCATCGTCATCATTCCGTGAACTACCACTTCAGTTGTAACACACATTATATGTAATAGGTTTGAAACGATACCCCATGTCACGATTCGATACATATCACGATACTGAACTTAGCGATACGATATTATTACAATACTCCAAGGCATTTGGTAAAAGGTTAACAAAAAATGTACTGTTGCTAAATTTAAATAATAAAAAAAAAATTAGGGCTGTCAAGCGATTAATCACGATTAATCGCATCCAAAATAAAAGTTCGTGTTTACATAATATATGTGGGTGCACTGTGTATAATAATTTTATATATATAAATACACACACATGCTTGTATACAGTATATTTAAGAAATATTTTCATGTATATACTGTATATAGATTTATATATAATTTATATTATATATAAATATTAATATTTTATATATAAATAATATTTTTTCTTAAATATACATGCATGTGTGTGTATTTATATATATATATATATATATATATATATATATATATATATAGTATATATATATACAAAATAATTATACAATATATTATGAATATTATTAAAATATTATGCTAAAATGCTAAATTAGCATTTTATATTGTGGGTTTAAATGAATAGGCTTGGACTTGGAGCTGAAAATACAAAATTAATTTAGATGAATATGCACTCTTTCACTGGCTAGATATATTTAAAATAATGTCGGCCACTTTTTACTGGGAACATTTGGCATTATCAGGACCCACAAAGATTCCCCCATTGCATTAATTATACATTATAATTAACATTACATATAGTATTTTAATCTATTACTTACACTAAAACTCTGAAAACTTGAATTTTTTTCTCACACAATCATTTTTATTTTGGGGGACTATCCACGACACAAATTGTCACTATCCACGATACGTATTGTTGCATTTTTGTATTGCGATATATTGTGCCACGATATATTGTTACACACCTAATATGTAGTATTTACATATATAATACTAAAATGACATTCGTAAAGCTATTAGCCAACTAATTACTTTTATTGCACTTTTCTTCCTTCCAGCTGGACCAAAAGCATTAGTATGTGATCAGTGTGGGGCTCAATTTTCCAAGGAAGATGCTCTGGAAGCACATCGGCAGACTCACACAGGTACGACCCTTCTTGCCTCATCTAACCACAAGCCACTTCTTTAAATAACACTAGTTCACCACAATGGAAAAAAACCCGTGAAGTGGAGATGCGTCATGCATGTACCAGTAGCAATCATGTTTATGACCCTATCAAAAATGGTCTTCTATAATTCAGCAGGGACAGTTTCGATGCCCTCTAAAATTTCAGCCAATAATATGTGCTGTTACAGGGCAGGGCGGCACACCGCTTTGGCACCGCAGTAGTGCCATGTTTCACCAATCTCCATCACTTTGTCTAAACATGGCACGTACATTTATTAGAGCGACTGTACTGAGTTACCAGAGCCTGTGAGTCACGTTCATTAACACGCCAACAGCGCTCAGCTGCCACCCTCCTGTCAAATATTCATATTTACTGACATCTGATGACTGCAAGGTCGGGTTTCAGTTGTACTACAGACTTTTTAATAATCATGTTTTAGGTGAGGTAAATAGCGTCTTCTGATGGGGGTTGGCATGGGATGATATATTGTGTAAACTTGTTTTTGCTGCTGCATACCCGAGTGTACTCTGTCAGGACAGCGTACAACAAGTCTAATGAAAATGAAAATGATGTTATTTACTTTGTTTTTACCTTGTTATTTTTCCACATGTCATACTCAATGTCTTCAATATGATAGCTTTATGTGAGGAACAGCCAGTCATCTTCCCCTCCAGTGAGCTGTTAAAGGAGATGTTCACTTTTGAAAAAACTTTTGCTGATAATTTACTCACCCCCATGTCATCCAAGATATCCATGTCATTCTTTCTTCAGTCGAAAAGAAATTAAGGTTTTTCATGAAAACATTCCAGCATTTTTCTACATATAATGCACTTCAGTGGGAACCAAACGGTTCAAGGTCCAAAAGACACTTTCAGTACAAACTGCAAACTGTTCAAAGGGCTTTAAACGATTCCAGATGATGAATAAGGGTCTTATCAAGTGAATCGAACTTTCATTTAAAAAAAAAAAAACAAAGTTTAAGTTTTATAAGCTCAAATGGTCACCTTGCTCTGTTCTGTGATGCACCTTCATGACTTCTGTTTGAACTCGTTCATCAAAATGAACGAATATTTTCTGAGGCGTTTGGTTCATTCAATCAGATGAAACGACGGAATAGCCTCTATGCACGAACCCTGATGACGTGTGTCCGAAAGAATCTCAGTTGGCGTCTTTACTTCCGGAAGCGCGTTCTGCAGGCCAAGTGTATAGTGGCAAAACTTGAATAAAATCCATTTTCTCAGAAACGGAGGCAACGATTTTAGAAACGCTGATTCGCTAGTCGAATTTCGTACGACATGAAAGAATACTAACCCTCAAAGTTGTTGATGTAGCTTGAAATATATAATTTAAATAACTTTAAAGGACGTTTTTATAAACAGCAAGTGTAATTTGACACTATCTACACCTAACGCAAAACCGGCTTCTGACCATAGACTGACGCAGCACCGGAAGTAACTGGGCGTGCTGAGACAAACTCGGACGCGATCGTGCATAGAGGCTATTGACTTAGAAAAAGATTTGTTCATTTTGATAAACAAGTTCGAACAGGAGAGTCACGAACGCGCATCACTGAACAGAGCAAGGCGAACATTTGAGCTTATAAAACTTAAACTTTGTTATTATTTTTTTTAAAAGAGCGATCGTTTTGCTTGATAAGACCCTTATTCATCATCTGGAATCGTTTAAAGCCCTTTGAACATTTTGCAGTTTGCACTGAAACTGTCTTTTGGACCGTTTGGTTCCCAATGAACTGCATTATATGGCGAAAAATACTGGAATGCTTTCATCAAAAAAGTAATTTCTTTTCAACTGAAGAAAGAAAGACATGGACACCTTGAATAGTGAGTAAATTATAAGCAAAAGTTTTTTGAAAAGTGAACTACTCCTTTAACTGGAGAACCATTGCAACTGGATCTTTGATTCAGCGAGTTGAATTCAAGAACTTGATCATCTAAGTTGTTCTTTTGATCCAGTTTCAATGATCCAATTGGACTGAATGAATGAGCCACAAATCAGAATGATTCATTGATTGATTGAACTGATTCGTTCATGACTTCAGCTCACTGAATCAATGATCCAGTCACAGCTAACTGGAGGGAAAAGTGACATAAATTTCAGTCTGTTTCTCACAGAAAGTTATTTAGACTCGAATAGAATGTGTGACTGATGTGTAATTATACATTTTGTGTGTGTGTGTGTGTGTGGAGGGGGGGTGGGGGGAGTCATTTTTGTGGTTTAACTGCCACAGTCGTATGAAATGCCAGTTTGAGTGCAGCTTGTGACATTTCCTGATCCCATTCCCACATCATTTCTTGTCCTCAATGCACTGTTTATATCAATAAAACTAAAGTGAGAAAATGCCACAAATGTCCCTGAATCTATATACAGCGAACCTGGCAAAAAACACTAAGCCATGATTTAAAATTTCTAAATGTCACTGCTTAAATAACAAAAAAAGCCAAACAAAGTGGCATTTATTTATCAGAGATAACTCAAGCACACTTTTCAATAACATTTCCACCGGTGCTTTTGTTACTTATTGGCATATGAGGCTACTATCAGAGGATACAGTCTGTCACAGGTATTCCAGACTGCACTAATTAATTTGCTCTCTGGGTATAAAAGCGTTTCATGGGGCTAATGATCCACATGTTGAGTCTATGTAAAGGTTGAGTCCTAATTAAAACAAGGTGCCATACTTTTGTCATCTGCATGGATTTGAGGTGCTAAATGTTTCCATGGCAGCCAGCTCATAAAATCTCTGAATTTCTGATGGATCAGAGTATCAGTTTCTATTATTTTTTACAGTGGTGCACATCGATGCTACTACAATGAGGGTGCAATATCTGTCGCCTGTGTTCCACAGGGAGAAAGATGATAACCCTCTCTAAAACGTTGGCATGTAACTGTAACTCACTGTGGCACAAACTTGTATAAATTCTTAATGCATGTCGACATAGAGGTGGTGTTAATGATGCCCAGAATTTTATACCTTCTCTCCCAAACTTGTAAACATCTCGCTCTCTGTTTCAGTTTTGGCTGCACATTCAGTCAGAGGAGAGGAGGACATAGCTCATCCATTTTAAAAAACCTTTTTACTGCTGGGTACCAGCCATCACTCACTGAAGTGAGAGATGTTTTCATCACTTGCGATCATTTTCTGGACTTAACCAAGCTAGAATTTTACATTTTAAATATGCCATGGAGCCAAGCCTTCCTATATGAATATCCAGACGGTAAAGAAAAACTAGGGCCTTGTTTCAATTTGAAGCAGCCATTTCATTTCAATGCATTAAAGGAGTAGTTCACTTTTAAAAAACACTTTTGCTGATAATTTACTCACCCTCATGTCATCCAAGATGTCCATGTCTTTCTTTCTTCAGTTGAAAAGAAATTAAGGTTTTTGATGAACATTATAGGATTTTTCTCCATATAATGGACTTCAGTGGGAACCAAACGGTTCAAGGTCCAAAAGACAGTTTCAGTGCAAACTGTTCAAAGGGCTTTAAACGATTCCAGACGATGAATGAGGGTCTTATCAAATGAAACGATCGCACAGTTCGAACTTGTTTATCAAAATGAACAAATCTTTTTCTGAGTCAATTCGTTAGTTGAATGAACCAAATGACTCGAAAAGATTCGATTCATTTGATAAGCGAGTTTGAACAGGGAGAGTCACGAACGTGCATCACAGAACAGAGCAAGGCGACCATTTGAGCTTATAAAACTTAAACTTTTTTTTTTTTTTTAGCGATCGTTTCGCTTGATAAGACTCTTATTCGTCGTCTGAAATCGTTTAAATCCCTTTGAACAGTTTGTAGTTTGCACTGAAACTTTCTTTTGGACCTTGAACCATTTGGCTACCAAAGTGCATTATATCATTATTATATTCATCAAAAACCTTAACTTCTTTTCGACTGAAGAAAGAATGACATGGACATCTTGAATGACATGGGCAGTAAGTAAATTATTAGCAAAAGTGAACTACTCCTTTAAGATCAATCAGAAGTGTTTTTTTACTGGCATTGAAACTGTTTTCCTTGTGGACAGCGCTCTAATATATAGCGAAAAAACACTTTGGGAGACCCAAGTTTGCGTCCGGAGTCCCGACTCATGGTCCTTTGCCACCTCTCCTCCCCTGTCCTGTCCTTTCCTCTCTCTCTTTGACCGTTCTCTCCAATAAAAGCAAAAATTGAACTTTAAATATATAGGGCTGTCAATCGATTTGAATTTTTAATCAAATCAATTACATGATTAAAAGTAGTTCAGCACTAAATATGTGTTTCAAGATCCCTGCATTCTTTTGTGGCAATTTTGTCTCCTTATATTTTGTTTTGGTGTCACAATACAAGGTAGCCTAGAAATCTCAGACGCACCATAGCGGCAGCAAAAATTATTTTGCTGCAAAGCGTGGTCTAGCAACTCTCCATTGACTTTTTAGCTGGAAAACCCCAACTCTGGAAGGGCCAATCACATCGTGTATAGAGTCGACGGGCGGGCTTAACAAAATGACGACAGAGTTGCGACGGTCAGAGCCAGCTCGGACATATTCGGACTTAAGTCGTTCATCCTCGGATGCGGCTGGTGCCGCGCGCGCTGTTACAAAAAAGGTGTGGTGAAACGATAAACTTGTCATATTTGCCACGCTCGTGCTGTGTCGTAGAGGATAAAGGCTTTACTCCGTGTAAGCGCACGCTCTGAGTCGAGTGCACGAACCTCTACCGAATCATCTCCGCCACTACTCCACCTCCGTTTCCCTCGTAAGCTGATATTAGTATTTAAACATTCTCTATGATATTATTTTTAATGACACAGTGTCTTTTTCTCTCTCATACACGCATACGATTCTCTTTCTCTCTCATACACACACAAACACACACATACTATCTTTTTCTCTCTCACACATATGTAAGCTAGTTATAAACTCTTTAGACTTTTAATGATTAGTGTTTTATTTTTAAAGTTTGTGGGGTCGTATAAAAAACCCAAAAAAATCCCTTATTTTAGGGATCAGATTCCGGGAAATCTCCCTTATTTTCAGTGTTAAATGTTGACAGCTGGAGTGGAATCCGGGAAAAGTTTAATATATCAACTTGCTCTACTGAGTACGTCACCTTCTTCGTTGCTCTGATTGGCTTTCACGCTAACGTTCTACCAATTGCGTGCAGAGAGAATTTGAAAGACAACCGTTTATCTCCGCCCTCGGATTAAGTCCCGTCAATGAAGAGTTTCCAGACCTAACATCTCGATGTAGGTCTAGCATGCCAGGCTAAATACAAGGAATATTCCACATATTTTCATAAGAGTTCCTAAGAAAATTAAAAAAACTAACATCTAAAAACTTCTGATGGTTAATTCTCCGCTAATGTAATACATAAATGAATAAGGAGTCAAAACTGATCATTTTCATTCTTTTTTGTTCTTTATTTTGCCAATAAATATGAAGTGTCCAATATTATCATTTTATACTATTTTCTAATAACACTAAAATCAGTTGAAATGCTACAAGTGAACGTATGCATCACAACATTATAATATACAGTATATATATTACAGCAAAATATAATATAAAGGTGAAAATAGTACAATAATTAAATAAAACATCTCTTATAGCTGCGAATAACCTTTACTGATATATTGTGCATCCCAGTTTTTTTTTAATTAGTTTGTTTGTATATCTTTGATTTGAATCACTCTTGTCAGTTCCTCATTGCGCAAAGAAGCCAACTGGTGAGTAACTTAGTGTTCATTTTTAATATGCTGTTTTTACATGCATTTGAGTGTTAATTCTGACTCAGCCTTTAAGCAGGACGTTTGTCCTCAAATGCCAGCATATGTGAGAATGTCAGAGGTGAATGGCCTGCTTCTCTGAGGTTTTTATGGTTGCAAATGGAAAAGAGGATTGTGGGGAGACCCGTGGGACAGGGGCCGGCTGAAGGGGGGAAGCTGGTGGCATTTGGTGCCAGGACAGAGCGAGAGACAAACAACATCATGTGCTGTTGTTTACACTCAGCCGCTGTGCTGTCATAGACGAGACCTACTAGAGAGCTGACCTACTTAAAAGCCTCCTAAAATAAAACTCACTTGTGTCTCTGGGACCGATGCACTGGCGGGCAGGCTGGAAAAGCAGGCCAGCACATCACAGCTTTCTTTTCCTCCTCTACCCTCCCGACGGAGAAGGGCTTTATCGCATCCTTCGCAGAGCAGAAATAAAAATGTTATTAAAGGGGTTTTATTTGAGACCGGAATAGAAGCGATTTGCCTTTAAACGATTTCGGCCTAAGGGGGCGACCGCTCGTCCATCTGTCTTATGTGCTTATGACGTCCGATTTCCTAAAACTCGTCCATCACGCTCATCTCGCTGCACAGGAAGTGACTTGCATCTACAGTGAGGGTGAGGGCACACTGAGAATTACTCACCGGGAACACGTTGTGACTTCAGCGATCTGGCCCACAGAATAAACAGTGGTTAAACAAGAGCAATGTATCTCTTGTTGCGTTAATTATTAAGCAGACCGTTCCTTACTTTGCTAGATTGGCCCGTCTGTCTCTCACTTTGCAGCCGATTGAATTTCAGGGGTCATCCGAGGTATAGTTGATGTGTCAAAGTCATCCCCGCAGAGCAATCTGGAATGACTGGGTTATATTTAGTCAAATACATTTGAGCTCATACCTTTTAAAAGAATCGTTTAGAACGGCTTCATATGATAACGCATGTGTTTTCCTCGGATACGCGCACACCACGGCTCGTTTCAAACACATTCTGAGAGAAATGCGAAATGTGAATTTTTGAAGAATATCCTGGTCGCTCTTTTCCATGTAATGAAAATCAATGGAGACTGGAGCTTTTAAACTTTATATGGGGCACATAAAGTTCATTATGTTCCAACTCTTTTGAAGTAATATTATAGCTTTGTGGGAAGATAAAGAAATTAATTTGTAATTCACTGAAAATCTTCCCCAACATTAAAATTGGTAAGCAAATCAATGAGTCCGAAAACACGAGAATCAACGCCGTCTGAGGAGGAAAGCAAGATAGTGTGGTCACAAATTAGGGATTCGATTTAATAATCAGGGATGCAAACAGCGCGCTTTTTGGCGCCTCCCGCTTTTTTCACGAAAGTTTGGGTGACTTGTGTGAATCGTGTTAATCCAAAGAGATTTTTGTGGGGGTGCGGGCGTCTCATTATAATTTCACCAACAATAATTCTGGATGCCTCCACCAAACAAGTAAATAGAAATAAGCAAATCAGAACACTGCGGGCCAAAACAGCAGCGTACAGCACTACACTGTAAAAAAAAATATTTTTAAGATTTGTTATAACAACATTTTTCTTTTGTCAAATCAACTTAAATAATTTATTTACTTCAGATAACTTATTATTTTGAGTTTCTGATGATTAAATCAATCTCCTTTATTGTATTAACTCACTTTTTCCAGTTCAATCAACTTTTTTCAAATTTCAAATTCAAATTTTAAGGCAACCAGGTTACTTAATTTTTTTTAAGTTAAACCAACAATTTTTTTCTTCCACTAGCTCGTGGCCTGAGTGAAGGTAGCTCGTCAAGGGTCCGCGTGAGGATTGCATTGTGCGCGCTCACTGTGCAGAAACTTGTTCACGAGTGGATGGCATTCTGCGCGTGTATACTGTTTTTTTGCCCTCGTATCCTGTGCACGGGTTTTGTGACTAAATGAACGCTGTAAGCTGTCACTTATTGTGTCCTTTGCGCTCTCAAGTTCGCTATTTCAAATGTAGGTGCGCGGCAAGTGCTCTCATAATTGAAGAGATTTTTTTTCCAGGCGCAGCAAGATGAAAACTTGATGAAAAGATGAATGCCGCAAGCGCAACGCATTTCATGTGATAAGAACTAACCACCATTGAAAGGATGGGGGTGCGACCCAAGCGCTACCGGTGTTTTTCTCTTCTCCGTGAATAAATCTTGTAGCAGACCTACAGCAAGCGTTTTCCGATGGTGAAAATCTTTTTGCTACTAAAAGTTCTTTGTCGTTGTGTCGTATGTAGAGTGCAGTGCATGGATGCTTAGCAACGAGAGACGCCACAGGAAAATCAGACCGAATTTTACTATTAATAATAAAAGACAAGCTAATGTGCATTAATGTAAATGTCAAGTTATTATTTTTTTTGACTCATTCTTTTTATAAAAATGATTTAAAGGCTAAAATATAAGAGGTTTTTCTTTTTATAACACCTTATTTTGTGGGGAAAAAAATATTTAAAGGCTGAAATATGTGAGGTTTGTCTTTTTATAAAATACATATTTTTTGAAAAATTATTTAAAAGGCTGTAACATATTTACTATATTCGCCTAGGGGTGGGCTGGGGATGGCAGGGGTTGGTGGCAATGTAAGTTTCTGGATGTTTTCCGCGGGGCGATTCGATTACCTCTCTCTTTTTGACCATACATGTGTTTGCATCCCTGAATAATAACAGTGTAACAATTTGTTGCCTCAATTTATTGTTTTAGAAACAAATCAGTTCAACATGGCTACGATTTACATAAATAAACTAATGAATTCTTAATTTGTGACCACCGAGCCCGATCTCATGAAAGTTCGTATCTATAGCACGAATGTCATTTCTCGTGGCATTTATATGTTTTTGCGTGTATATGGTACGCGTTTTCGCATGCATATGATATGCACTTTTGGCGTATAATAAGCCCGAACTCCCCACCCCCTCCCCCTAAACCTACCCCAGGGTTTTTTTAGTGCGTAGCTTATGCACGAAAAAATTTTTTGGCGTATAAATGCCACTAAAAATGACATTTGTGGTATTGATACGAATTTTCATGAGACTGTGTTGGACCACCATGGATATAATATGTTTCTGTTTGCCATGTGCGGGCCTATTTATTTATTTTATTTATTCGGGACAGTGCACATTAATGGACAGACTAACATTTCTGTAAAGACTGTAAATGAGCCAGGTTATAGCATAAATGCTAATTTTCACCTGTAGTCCCGAGGCAGGAAGACAACAACATATAAAATAGTGCAACAATGGAATATTACAATATACAATATCAAGCAAAACACATTAGCACAGAAAAAATTAGCACATTAGCACAGGCCTCTGTCATTTTTGATAGATTATTGTCTAAAATGTTTTTGTCATTTGTCAAAATCATTCTTCTCGAGTTCTCTGACTTACTGACTCACCGATTCCGTAAAAATAAGCCATCTTTCTTTCTGGTTTAGTGCCATGAGACACCAAAACGACGCTAAAGTTGTCACGTTTTTATGTGGCCTAAGTAAATTTAAAAAACTGATTTTGAGCTAATATAGATGTTATTTTTCATTTTCACTGATACAGACTTGTTTCTACCATGACCCGGCTGTAAGAAACAGGTGATTTCACCAAGTTCAACCTGTTCATGGACCAATATCTTTGTTGATTCCAATCAACCAATCATATTTGAGAGAAAAGTTACAGTTCATGTCAAATTCAACCAGAGTACTCTAAATCAGTGTTATTCCTATCTAATTTTCCTGTAATTTTGGGGAAATTTCATGGGTAGTGTTCGGTTTAGGGTAGGGACAAAACTTTCAGACAGGAATGTTGTTCCAGGAACAACAAAATATGTTGACCCAGGAGCAAAATCACAGTGACCAGCTAAACAGGTTGCACCCCCACCGGCTCAGATAAGACTGATTGTCTCAGTGGTGCTGCAGATTTCCCAGCATGCCCCTTCATCACACAGTGACTAATTCCTATTGTGCTATAACTTCAATGCAGGGAGATGAAGTTCTTTCTGCCCGTCAGGAGGCAGAATGAAATGCTACTGGCATCACGGGGTGTCCACAGTTTTTTCCTAAGTCGCTCATTGTTTGGAAAAACACATATTCACGTGCATCGCTCCGGCTGTGATTCCTCTCTCCGTAGATTCCACAAGCCGAGAGAGTCAGAGCAGCAGGATTTCTATATTGTCTGTGTCTTTATTCAAAAGTTAGTGCTAGTAGATGAAGTAGTTAGTATGTAATTAGATTCTGGAGATGTTTGCAGAGACCTTTAAGAAGAGCTGAATTAAATAAATTGCTGTCTTTTTGTGTTGTTTACAATGTAAATAGGCTGAATCTCAGTGTGGGAATTTTTTTGATAGACTGAAGGGGGGTTGAACTAAAAAGAAGTGACTTGTTTGTGAATGCTGGGATTATCCTGAAAACTCTCTTCTAGTTGCTTGGAGACATGGGTATTTGATTTTTGTTTAATGAATCATCTTAAGTCTCATTTTCAAGTTATATTAAAATGAATAATTCACTGATCCATCTTGATATAGATACCTGAGATTCATCCGTTCTCACTCTCAAAAACCAGTGGCTACAAAAGAAACAGGATTTCACAATATGTCTGTGTCTTTATCAGAAAGAACCTACTGTTCACTGAATTAGCTCAGAACAGGTGAATCTACCCAGTTTTTTCTTAGATAAAGAGATTAGATGTATTTGTTGTGCCTGTTTGCATAACTGTCATGTTTACATCTCCTTCTCACTGTGGTCTTTTTTAGCAAACATTGCTGTGAAGATGCTTTCTATTCACTTCTGTTTTGTTCTGTCAAGGAAATATCCAGGTCACATTAGACTAAAACAGATTATTTACTGCGTAAAAAGTCAAATTATTCTCATTAGATTTTATATATTGTGGTAATACAAATATTTTTAAAGGCAGTAAACAAATATTACCATGATTTATTTTGTATACAATTTATTTTATATTCAAAAAGTTTTATAACAATTTATAACAATTATTATTGTTATAAATAATAAAAATGTTATTACTAATATTATACATATAATAAGTATTATTATACTTTTACCATTACTAATGCTATACTGTAATAATAATGCAGTGTTTGATATTACTTAAATTAGCGGCCAATGTATGCATAACAATTCTAAAATTAAGTACATTTTGCATTTCAGTAATCCGAATGTACTTAAAGGAGTAGTTCACTTTAAAAAAACTTTTGCTGATAATTTACTCACCCCCATGTCATCCAAGATGTCCATGTCTTTCTTTCTTCAGTCGAAAATAAATTAAGGTTTTTGATGAAAACATTCCAGGATTTTCGCCATATAATGCACTTCAATGGGAACCAAACGGTTCAAGATCCAAAAGACAGTTTCAGTGCAAAATGTTCAAAGGGCTTTAATCGATTCCAGACAATGAAAAAGGGTCTTATCAAGCGAAACGATCGCTCATAAAAAAAAAGTTTAAGTTTTATAAGCTCGAATGGTCGCCTTGCTCTGTTCTGTGATGTGCGTTCATGACTCTCCTGTTCAAACTCGTTTATCAAAATGAAAAGAATCTTTTCCCGAGTGAAACTCGCTTAATTTCGTTCCGTTTAATGAATCAAATGACACAAAAAAGATTTGTTCATTTTGATAAACGAGTTTGAACAGGAGAGTCACAACGTACGTCACAGAACAGAGCAAAGCGACCATTTGAGCGTATAAAACTTAAACTTTTTTTTTTTTTAATGAGCGATCGTTTCACTCGATAAGACCCTTATCAGTCGTCTGGAATCGATTTAAAACCCTTTGAACAGTTTGCACTGAAACTGTCTTTTGGACCTTGAACCGTTTTGTTCCCATTGAAGTGCATTATATGGAGAAAAATGCTGGAATGTTTATATAAAAAACCTTAATTTCTTTCGAACTGAAGAAAGAATGACATGGATATCTTGGATGACATGGGGTGAGTAAATTATCAGCAAAAGTTTTTAAAAGTGAACTACTCCTTTAAGTGTCATGAAAGGATTGCAAACTGTGACTTACTGTCTGTCATCAAAAGGTTTCATAAGATCAACCAATGTGTTTTTGTCTTGTTATGGAATGTGATATTCAGAATTAGTTTCATCAGTGTCATTTCATACATTGAACATGTCGTTTCTTTTGGAATTGTACTGTACGTTGAGGTCTGAATTCTTCCAATAGCAGAGTTTTAAATTCCTTCCTCTTCCTAGAAGGTTACACAAACCTGCTTCTGATTCCAAGAAAAGTTGGGTGTTCTCGCACTCTGCGTAGCACTGTGGGAATTGGATTAAGTCTCTGGCCTTTATTCTAATTCAGAACTTTGTAGTCATCGGATGTCAAGGGGTCAACTGACCAGTGTGAAAGGCAAATCCACTCTCTATTGTACAGTGAGGGGCCGGAGAAGAGTTTCCCTTCAGCTGCCGTCCCTCTTCAGCCTGGGAAAAATGGGGGAGGCAGCATGTCAATTAGGAATTAATTTTCTACCGTTCTCTGAAACGATCTCATGCGACTTTTAAAACAAGGCTTAATTGGCAGGACGATCAAATTAGGGGTGAGAAACAGTCGTTTATGTCAATACATCAGCTTTGAGGTGTATTGATTTATAGACTGATAAAAGACAAATACATATGGCCTTTTCTACACTAGTTTAATAGGCTGCGTTATCCACTCCAGTAGTTTTATATTTGATGTACGTCTTTAATTAGCCATAGTATTAAAATGCTTAATCATCCTGTAATATCATTAAATTCGGTTTTAATGTGGACGGCAATATAAAGCATTCTTGATTCTCATTAGACAGAAACAGTAATGAGGTCAGATGCAAAAAATGTATAAATGTTGCTCATTAAGATGGTTCAGACAGAAGCGTGACTCACAGCTACGGGTTTATGTGTGTGAACCGTGCTGTGGGGATGGGGTCATTTGAGGATTCCTTCTGCGTCATGAGTTGTTGTTACAGAGTGCGCCCCCTGCTGGCCTTGGGTCCCTGACACGTGACAAATGCCACCTCTTAAACAAAACAGAGAACATTCCTTAATACATATGCCATCATACAAAACAAATAAATGCATGCAAAATATTAGCTGATTTTTTTTTTTTTTTTTAGCCTGGGCCAGAGTGAGAGAGTTTCAAGACAGTTCGATGCGATCTGTCACTCGCCCTGACATTCTCACAGTGCATGTGTTTTTATAATGTGTTGTTATTTTATAGCTTTTTATAGGCCATGAATTGTTGGCAGGGGCAAGTAAAAAAGCGAAACCAAGGTCATCCAGCTGAAAAGATCCTTATAGTTGAGGCCTACATTGATCACCCTTCTTTTAAAGTGTATAAATCAAAATGTTCACTTCCTCGCAGGTTTGAACCGTTTTCTGTGTTGTGAAAGGAGAGGCTTGTTCTAAATGAATAGTGGCATTCTATAGTGCTGTACACTTCTTTCTTTTTCTCTTTCTCTATACATATGCATTTTTTTCTAAACCTCTCTGTCTGTGAAACCTTTAGCCCTGTAATGGATTTTAGAAGGTTCTTTCACCTTTACGTAAAACAAGGTTACAATTGTTTCTGTATGTTTATATAGTTCCCAAACCACCTTTTTTTTTGTTTTCTTTCTCAAACCTATTCAATTTAGCTCCGTTCGCTGAATCACATACTCTCAAGATGATAAAAACACATGTGAAGCATGAGTGAACTGTAATGTGGTCCTGTAAGTATTTCTCTAGCGTCAATATTCAGATCGTTTTCCTCCAGCTATTTATTAATTGGCCAGTAATTGTGCGCGATTCAGACTCTTTAATGATTAACCGGGCAACTCTGACAGCAGAAAAAGGTGAGACACAATCCGGCGGTCGTGTCTTAATGAGGGACTGCTGAGAGACTTTTGTGCTGTGGAAAAGCCACCTCAGCAGCAGTGCACTTTAAAAGCCAGAGTCACACAGATTAGCCGAGTAAGAGGTGGACCTGTGGACGTGGAAACAATAGAGCGGGTCATTCATACTCTAAGCCTGATTGTCCCCTCACTGTCCAGATGGCCTGCCGAATAAATTATACCAGTAGGTACAATGCATTCCAGTGAGGGGCTTTAGGCACAACTGTTTATAAAGTCACACAGGGCTTTTCCCCTGTCCTAACGATTATTAACAAGTACGAGCGGTCAGCGGTTTGTCGTTTCGTTAAATGAAATCCTAGAGAAAGTGAGGGGGCGATGGTAACGACAAACCAACGGTCACGTGAATAATATTGCAATGTACAATAGAAACTGAGAGGTGTTGGAGATTTCTGCCATTACTTCGATATAATTTAAATCTGATTTATTTTAAAATGCATCAATTACATGACAGCCTAGACATGACAAGATTTACGACTTGACACGTGGCATTGTACGCTGAATTATTAGATATTACATATGCTGACTATTCAAATGTTTGGGGTCTGTAAAAAATGAGAAATTAATTATTTTGTTTAGCAAGAATGGGTTTGACGTAATTAAAAGAGAAAGTAGAGAAGACATTTCTAATGTTGCAAAAATTATTTTAAATTAAAATTAATAAATAATAATAATTAAAATTATTTAAAAAAGTATCCAGAAAACAAATGCATCACAAACTCAACTAAAATATTAAGCTGCACAACTGTTTTCAACATTGATAATGATAAGAAATGTTTCTTAAAGGAGTAGTTCAAAAACTTTTGCTGATAATTCTACAGTCATCCGCCATGTCATTCTTTCTTCAGTCGAAAAAGAAATTAAGGTTTTTGGTGAAAACATTTCATTATTTTTCTCCATATAATGGACTTCAATGGGAACCAAACGGTTCAAGGTCCAAAAGACAGTTTCAGTGCAAACTGCAAACTATTCAAAGGGCTTTAAACGATTCCAGACGATGAATAAGGGTCTTATCAAGCGAAACGATCGCTCATTTAAAAAATAAATAACAAAGTTTAAGTTTTATAAGCTCAAATGCTCGCCTTGCTCTGTTCTGTGATGCGCGTTCGGGACTCTCCTGTTCGAACACGTTCATCAAAATGAACAAATGTTTTTCCGAGTCATTTGGTTCATTCAACGAACGAATTAACTCTGAACAAGATTCGTTCGTTTGATGAACGAGTTGAGTCGCGAATACGCATCACAAAGTGAACTACTCCTTTTTAGCATGAGTTCGGCATATTAGTATGATTTCTACAAGATCATGTGACACTTAAGATTAGAGTAATGATGCTGAAAATTCAGCTCTGACATCAGGAATAAATTACGTTATTACAACAGCTATTTATATTGTAATAAAATTTCACAATATTACTGTTTTAACAGGGTTTTGTATTTATTAAAAAAACATCTTACCATCCACAAACTTTTGAATGCTTGAATAAATATCATTTATTAGTATTACATTATTATAATATAATTTTAGTATGTTATGGAAAACATGTTGTTTAAAGTGACTGTCATTCAGAACAGTTCTGCATTTCGGTTTTCGGATACATAATTATCTTGAAAAACTGAAATAACAAGTATATATGAAGAGTTCAGATGCAAAAGCCTCTAAATGCCATTTGAAATTTTCTTCTAAAATGACCATTTTTATCAAGCTTGTATATTTAAGTTCAGTAATTTCACTTAAATGACAATTAATAGGTAATCTTCATTGCCATTTAAGTGAAATTACTGAACTTTAATACACAAGCTTGATAAAAATGATCATTTTAGAAGAAAATTTCAAATGGCACTTAGAGGCTTTTGCATCTGAACTCTTCATATACATGCATATATACTTGTTTTGCCCCATCTGTTGTAAGGGGTTCGAATATAGAGTCATGAGTCAATGAGTGACATACTTTTGGATCTAGCATCTGCCATTGATATGATGGGAATGCCAATACCAGGTATACTAGACCAGCTTAAGCTGAACTGTGGCAGAGAGGGGACATTATTTACATTAGTGCTCATTTTTAGCCAATTCCAAGGATAATGTGTTTATCCTGTTCTTAGGCGCATGTTTGTTTCTTGTATTTGCAATCCATGTTAGTAAATCGCATTCAGTTCAGAATCATGGCAGAGTTATATTTGCTGGTGAGCTTGCAAGCCAGAGGGATAAATGTGTTTACTCTTGAAGTATTTGTCCCCTCCAAACGAAATGAAACTCCAGCTTTGACAGCTCCCCCCTCTCTGTGTGTGAATCATCTGTATCTGATCTCCCTGCACTAATTCCAATTTAATTGCCTGTTGCCTGCAGGCTCCTCAATAGTGGTAACAAATGGTTTGATTTTGTAGTCCTCATCAGGCAGCATTTTAAATGCAGCACTCTAACCCCACTCGAATGCCAATGAAGGCACCGAACAGCGTCGTGTTTACTAATGCTCGTCCCACCCCCCGCGCTCCTCGTCTCTGTTCCTCTCATATCTGATTAAAGGGGATTTGTACGATCGGCGCAGATGCAAGCATCCTCTCTCTCCATTGTAAATTACTATGGGCCAGAACAGGCGGTCTCGGCTCCTTGTGTATTTTCGTTTTTAAGATGTTCTTCGCTGGATAACGCCGTTCAATCTATTTAAACAAAAGTTTTGACATTAAAGTGCAGGTGTGATGTGGGAAGACGGCTCTGGCTCTCCATGTGAAATAGGACCCGGTACGATCTATGAATTTTTAAAAGCGTGCTTTATGATTAATGTGTTATCTTCATTAATTCTACATAAGCAGGGCTAAAGGAATAGACACCAGACAAAAGCTCCATATCTAGACCAAATGGTTAATAGATGGTTTCCTCGAGATTTTCTTTAATTATTGATTGCCATTACAATTGTTCATGTTTAAGGTTAACCCGAAGTATTAAACGAACTCATCCTGGAGCATTTGCAACATGGCATCATGACTTTTGCGTAAACATACACGCCACTTTCAAGTCAAGTGGTGTGTTATCTATACACATTTCTCAGAGTGATTCCGCGTGTATGTGCACGGCGTTAAATGTCCGAGCGAAACGAAGCAAAATGTACATATTTTTTCCTCAGGATGGTAGGGGAAGACTCATAAATCGTATTAAGTGCAGTAACGGGTAGGTTAGGGATGGGGTTGGGGTAGGTCATAGATTTTATATACACAGTAATGTAACGTTAAGTCAACGGCGTCATAAACTGCGCTGAAAAGCGATTATGCATGTTGATAGCACGCCAAAATGAAATACGAATTGGCGTGTCATACATACGCGTCAACAGTCTGGCATTTGAATTCATTTCGGCAAATTGGCAACATTTCCGTAGAATTACGTGAAAGTGGGATCTGAACCATGTCTGTGGACCAAAATATCATAGAAGCTTGGTGACTGGCCAAAGAATAACCACCTAGCAACACCCTGACAACCATCCCGAACACCCTATCATCAAGGCAAACAAAATTAAACATGTTTTCACTGTCTGTGATATTATTTACATCCAAACAAAAACTGTATTTATGTTGAAGCATCTTAACTCAATCTCTTCTGGAGATTGTTTTACTGTGTTCAGTGATATTTTTGTTTTCTTATGAATGAATTCTTCCCACATCTGCCTCCTGCGCTCCTCGTGTGCGTTTCCGGTACAACTATGTAGTTCGCTGCTTCTCTACCATAGTACGACGCATCGTTGGAGAAATCAACTAGCTAGTCATGACTGTTTCCCGAAAACTGTCGCAAAGTATCGTTCAACCACGTTGGTTTCGCACGTGGTGGAGTAATAACTACTTTTAACTGTTTTGAGATCCAATTAACGCTAGATTTTTTATATATAAATTACAGACATGTCATCTGAGGACTATTTCTAATTGTTCTCAGTAATTTGCTTATTACCAGACTCAATATTTGGCTCGTTCTTACATAGTAGAGAGCAACGTTCGCACATGCGCACTTTTCAAAATCGGTACTTTAAATCTTTTGAAAAACGATGTAAATTACATTTATGTATTCTAATTAAAAGGCAAGATAAGGATATTATATTTTGCTCAAAATAAGGATTTATTACGTCCAAATGTGCTGCAATATAGAAACTATGCCTTTAACCACAGGTCGAGAGCTGTCGTTCAAACCACACAACTTTGCGATGCTGTTTGCGAATGTTCGTTGGAACGATTGTTTCGGGAAACACAGACGGAACTTGCGACCATAGTTGGCTATCGATGCTTTCGGGAAACGCACTCCTGATCTTTGACCCCACTTATGCGTACCATACAATGAGCCAAACCACTCAAATTCAAGTTTCCCTCTCTATTCCATCCTTTCTTCATCTCTGATGATAGCCCGTGTGTCATGTGATAGCATTCAATATATTTGTCTTAATTATGTTTTACTGAGCTTTTGTTTTTGATTTAAAAATACTAAGACAAAGATGTTAAAGTATTTTCATGAATGATTACCCATTTTGAATACTGAAATACTTGATTATTATTTTTAAAGAGGTGTCTCACAAAAGCGGCATGCATTTATTTGATCCGAAGAATACAGAAACAAAGTGTCAATATTGTCAACATATTATTAGAAGTTCAGAATTAGCTGTTTAATATGTTGAATATATAGTTTAATATAATTTATTCCTGTGATGGCAAAGTTCAATTTTCAGCATAATTGAGCAGTTGTGCTGCTAAATTTATTGTGGAAACTGTGATAGATTTTTTTTCAAGATTCTTTGACGAACAGAAAATTATATCATATAATATTTGACTTTGTTTTATCACAAAACTTGTGTTATGACTAAATTCCTCTGTTGTGACTATGTTTGTTTGCATTGCAATTCATTAAATTCCTATTCAGAACCTTGTCAGCCTAGCTTGTTAGCATTGCAATTCATATTCCAACTGAATCGAAAGTGAGACGATTCTTAAATTGTATATTTTGCCCAACCCTTCTGTCTTTGTGTTAGGAAACACATTTTTAGCAGGAGTAGCTGGTGACACACCTCTTTCTGCTGTTGTATGTCTCAGTGAGGTGTACTGTGGGTAATGGGCAGCTCTGGAGCGCCACTAACAGCAGCTGCCGAGGAGAGCCGAGTCTCTGACACTCACTCTGAGAGAGGAGCTGGCTCCATTAACGGCCCTATTTACCCGGCTTAAGCTACTCTGTCAGCCACTTCAGAACCATTAAAGCTCTGCTGGGAGCTAGACACAGACGAACGAGGGAGACAGAAGGAGAGAAGAATGAGGAAAAATAGAAGCAGGGGATGCTCTCAGTGGAGCTGAGTGATGGTATAAATAGTTGGAGTTGTAGAGGTAAATTATTCCTAAAGACATTAAACAGTAGTGAAGCTAAGCTCCCTCTCTCTCTTTCCCCTCGTGCTTTCTTTTCTTTACCACAGTCGCCTCGTATATTTATGCCTGTGCTGGATTGCCTCGTTTCTTCTTTTTCTGAAAAGGGCTGACAACACAAATATCTGTTATGTGTCTGATATAATGAAGCTCAAGAATGTGTCATCATTTGTGTTTCTCCAGCATTCACAGCAAGATTTGCCTTGAATGTTTTTCTTTGGCTTTTTTTGTGAGCCTCGGAGCTACTGTGGCTTCCAAAAGAACTTTTGTTTTCAGCATAACAGTCTGAGAGGACAACTGACAACTAATAATATTAAATATTAAAAAAATAATAATAATAGTAGCATTTATTTTATTCCTGATTAATACTGTAAAAAATAATCATGATTTTAACAGTAAAAGACTGTAAAAATGCTACAGTGAAAAACTGTTTGGTTAACATAACCTTTCCTTGCTATATACGGTAAATAACTGTGATAGATCTAATGATCAATTTCATGTAATTTTACTGTAAAATACCATTAATTTGACAGTTTTTGAAAGTGAAAATTAGCAACTCATTGTATAATTTACAGTGAAAAAAATTAAATTGACATCCACAATTCCCTGCATGACACTTCGCATTTGATGTATTTTTGTTGAAATAACTTGTTCGCTTTGTCTTTTCTAATCAGTTATGTACTTCGGGTTTTATGTGACATTTAATGTTGTTAAATTAATGTTTATTGCCTTTTTTAAATTTCATCTGTGTTACCATGATGGTGTTTAATGTTTGAGTGAATGACACAGTGCAGCTTATATATTAATATTAAGTTACTTGTGGAAGAGCTCAATGTGTTGAGCTTCCATATATCATGTGACTCATCACTGCTGTGATTGTTGTTTGATAGTGTATTACAATGGTACAAAACAGATATTAATACTTCAATTGATTGATAATTTAACATTATATCAGATAATGAAATATGGTTTATTTCTGTAAATTGTAAATTAAGTGCGTCAAAACATTGCTACACGTACTTTATACGGTAAATTTCGGCAACCACAGCTGCTGGTATTTTATCGTAAATTGAACACATTTTTTATTTATTTGATTGGATTACCTAGAAAAAGTACTGAATCTGAAATTGTTCTTTATCATTTTACATTTTTTGTAAGAACTTTCTACTTATAGATCTTCAAACTTAGTCAAAAAAGTTTTCATGGGTGAATATCCTCTCTTGGCCCCTAAATGGCCCTTCGTAATAAATGTCGGCCCTTGAACTTTTAAAGAATGGAAATAGCAGACATCAGGCAACTTGTCTGAGTACATTTACACAAAACTCACATTACAGACGAGCTGTCAGTGAATTGTAGAGAGTAATTTTTTGTGTGTCTGAAGCACTAATGCTTTTTTTTACTCTAAGCTCTTTCGTAGATGCTGATTGATTGAGTGAGAAGTCAATCCCAGCCTGCTGTTCACGAACCCACCACTGGGCATTCACAAAGATTTTAAATTAGGGACAGCTTTACTTGAAAGATTCATTATTGATTGGCCATAGATACTGAAAGCACTGTTTCTGTTGTGGAGAGAAGACAAACTAAGGCAGATACGTCTAAGTCTCTTTTACTCCATCCATTATGAAACATATAGATTCATTCATTTTGCTACATTGTACTTGGCTACAAAATAAATGAAGTCTTAATTCTGCATTACTCCTAAACCTCATCTTGTTTTGTCTTTTTTCTTAAGGCTCAGATATGGCAGTGTTTTGCCTTCTGTGTGGGAAGCGTTTCCAGACCCAGAAGGCTTTGCAGCAGCACATGGAGATTCACGCCGGCATGCGCAGCTACATCTGCAGCGAGTGTGAACGCACTTTCCCAAGCCACACGGCGCTCAAACGCCATCTCCGCTCACACACAGGTGAGCTTTACCTGAACATCACTCACACCGCCGATATTTGAGTCATCTAAAAGCACATTAACGACTTCACACCTCTGTGTAATGCAGAAAAGGGCAAGTGGGCCACTAGCTGGGATGTGGCAAAGTTTTAAAACGAGTTCAGAAGAAGCATGTTCCCATAGTCTTGCTAAGGTTATATAAACCTCTACTTGTCCTCAGACAAGCCAGGTGAATATCGACTGAGTAGGGTACATATTATCACATTTATGCCCAAGAAACACACACCTAGGCGGGAAGCAGCCTAATTTCTGCAACAACAAAAAAAGTCAATGCTAACACTAAAGACAATGCTATCATGACCATTATACACCAAACTGAGTGATAACTTACTCTAACAATGGCTAAACTTATCTTTTGAATAAAGATGCAATGCCAAGAACATATCAAAATTTATCATCCAGCAGTGAAACTTGTAAACAAAACTTTATCTCCCTACAGTCTGTGGGCGGCCCATCTGAGGCTTAGACTATTTTCTGACAGTCTTTTAGTCTCTCACTCTACCTCACATCCCCCTTTCTCTTGACAGTTTTCCTTCAGTGTAACTTAAAGGGTTAGTTCACCCAAAAATGAAAATTCTGTCAGTGTTTACTTCACCTCATGTTGTTCCAACCCCGTAAGACCTTCGTTCATCTTCGAACACGAATTAAGATATTTTTGATGAAATCTGAGAGCTGGATCACTCCTGCATACTCAGTTCCATAGGCTTCTTGAGGGATTGAAACTGGCTGTCCTCAAAGTAATTAAGACATCGTTCGAAATAGTCTCAAGTGACTACAGTGGCTCAATCTTAACTTTATCAAACAACGAGATACTTTTTGGTGCAAAAAACAACAAAAATAACGACTTTATTTCAACTATTCATTTATTTCTCTCTGCCTCGAGTCAGGTTACTAGTTTAATAGCGTAAGCTTCTGTTATAGTATGTCACGCATCACACACATGACCAGCGTCGGCCAATAGTGAGCCTTCATGTGACGTAGCTCTATGCTATCACACTACGTTAACTGACTACATAGAGAAGGAAGTGAATAGTTAAAATAAAGTCGTTATTTTTGTTTGTTTTTGCGCACAAAAAGTATTCTCGATGCTTGATAAAGTTAAGATTGAGCCACTGAAGTCACTTGGAACTGTTTTAACGACGTCTTTAATTACTTTTTGGGGCTGGCAGAGTTTCATTCCCTCAAGAAGCCTTTGGACTAGTATGCAGTAGTGATCCAGCTCTCAGATTTCATCAAAAATATCTTAATTTGTGTTCTGAAGATCAATGAAAGGTCTTACGGGGTTGGAACAACATGAGGGTGAGTAAATACTGACAAAATTTTCATTTTTGGGTGAACTAACCCTTTTAATGCTTAAGTCAAATCCCTCCATTTTCTTTTTACCATTCTATATTATCAAATGACCCGAAATTGACAACAAAAATTGCAATTGAATTATGAGGTAGGGAGAAGCGTTGAGAACTCTTTATCCAGTGTTGTGCCTGAATGCGTTCAATGAATAATAGTTCATGAATACGATTTCATATTTTGGGCGAACATGAACTGAACTTACTGTATTACTGCCTGATGAACGTTACTGTGAACAGTGTTCATTCTGGTGTCTGTGAACGCACGCTCTGTCGGTTTAACTTTTGTACAATAGGGTGCCAGATTTGTATAGAGCCTTAACAGGCCTTAATATGTAGCGAAAAAACACCCAATCTGGCAACACCAGCCAGCAGTGTTGCGCCGCGGCGCCGTCGACAAAGCAGCAAGCGAGGAGGCGTCGTATGATATCATATCAATTAAACTGATTTTATGACAAGAGTCGGTGAGGATGGGAAAAGTCGTACATTTCTCTGAAGCCCGTCGATAAAATAATTGTCTGTGGTTGTATATGGGCTGTGGCAATAATAGCCTAATAAAAAAAGCTTGAAACATATGGAAAAAAAGAACTATAAATGAACTAGTTCATTTTTTGAAGTATGAATTATGAACTGAACTAGTTCATTTTAAAATGTGTGAACTGAACTTTGAACTAGTTCATGTAGAAAGGAACTTTCCCAACACTGCTCTTATCATTGCAACAGGTAGGATTTCAATTTATGAATATAAATATACTCCTCCAAACAATAGTTAGAAACTCAGTAAATATAATTAAACATCCGTTAAATTTAGTCAGAACAGACTATATCAGGAGTGTTATAAGCATGTTTTATACAGTTATCTCTGTTGTTTCCTTCAAAACAGTGAGCAGATCTGTAAGGTTTAACTGTGAACAGAAAGAGACACAAAATGGACCTACTCCATTTGCTTGCAAGAGTGCATCTTACTCTTGCTTTCGTTCTCTCTGTCTGAACCTGAAATACCAGTAAGATCTGTCAGAGACAGTTGAAGTCTAGACTAAACATGTAAATTTTTGATAAGACAGGCCAGAAATGAAGCGAGGTTTTTTTTTTTTTTAAAGAGGCATTAAGTATGCGTTCCATCTCGCCACAGACCGCCGGGTACATGGTTTTTCCAGAACGACATGAAAGGACATTTCGACACTCCTAACGGAGTCTGAGTAAATGTCAACTACTAGAGCTATTTCACCAAGCAAAATCTGCTTTTCTTTACTGGAATTGCAGCATTTTTAAACAACTTACAAAACTGTGCCCGAATCTGTATACGCGTAATTAATTCAGATGTTTTTTGTGTGTGTGTTTTAGACCACATATCAAGGATATAATAAGCGGTTCAATAATACAATAGCTGTTCACAAAATTGGATCTCAGAGGACATTTTCATTTTTGAAAGGTTGGAACTTTCAAAACTAGGGAGACGTCTCAGGTGCACTTGATTAAACAAATGTAGTTTCATTCTTTCTTCTAAATGAAATCAGTTTTCTTATTTTATTTCTGTTTTTATGTTTAATTATGGATAAATTGAGAATTATGGATAATTTATGTTGAAATCTCTGACTTTTAATTGCTGACTTGGACTCAATTTGGTCTTTAATCAATCTTTAAAAGGGTCATGAACTGGCTTTTTAAATGTTTTTGTTTTTGTTGTCTAGAGGTCAACTTATGATGTTCGCGTGGTTTTTACATTCAAAAACATAAAAATGAATAAGTTATGGGCTATTTTCTTCCCTAGTTTTCAGCCTACTTGAAAAATGTTCGGATTTTATGGGCGTATCGCATTGAAGACTCAGGAAGTAAACGCCCACTGCTTTGAGTGGATAACAGTTTTGCATATTATAATGAGCTTCAACTCTGTCGTCTGGTTTCAGATTGATACATGGGGGAATTTGTTTTGAAAACCACTGTTGCTAAAATGGCAACCGAATGATTCGCCCATACATGTTTGACCCAGAGTCCGATCCCGAATCGCAGGACAATGAACCAACAGCACCTCGAATACAACGGATACTTGTAGACACATACACATAATTATTTAGATATCAAACGATCTGTAACAATGCAATGCTAGCCGAGTAAGTTTATTATTTCTAAAATAAAAATATTACTCACATAAGTGTGTTGCACCACTCCTATTGGATCCAATATAGAAGGTAACAGTAGACTAATCATGTTCCGTACAACAACGAAATGTTCCGTACACATTAACTTTAACTGCCGATCGCTGAATAAATACTTCTAGGTCATACACAAAATGCATATCTGTGTCGTCTTCATTTCTCCCTCTTATATTATAATGAGTTTAACTCACCCGTCGGTGCACGTGAGGGAAAACGTCCAATGTTGTCAAATGGCAACCGAATTCGCCCATACATGTTCGACCCAGAGTCTGTGTGTTGCACAATTCCTGTCAGATCCAATATAGATGGCACATGCACGTTCTTTTCTCTTAATTGGTCTGCAAATCCAGCTTTGAACTGTGTCTTGTTCACAAAACAATCCTCTGTGAAATGAAGCGAACATACGGATAATGTTTATACACTCATCTGCTGGAACGTCATTAAAAACAAATTTTAACCAGGCATTCCTAATATTGGAATCCAGAGGAAGCTTATGCAGCGACTGTCTTCTTCCACAGCCAGGCATGGCACAACATTTTGTCAATGGAATGTTTATTGCTGGTAGCTCGCTCCGGTTTGTCATCACGAGGTATGCTTTTGTTTACCTATGCGTAAATGTGCGAATCGGTGGGCGGGGCTAAACCGGCCGTGTTGAAGTAGGCATTGATGAGCGGGTGGGGTTTTAGCGTCTATGACGTCATACTTCCACACTTTCAAAAACGAGATGTTTGTTGAGGCTGGTGTCAATAAAAGCTTTTATTGGACTAACAAGGTCGTTTTCAGTTCTGAAACTTACAGGATATTCTTATAATATGATGACCTCTTAGATGTCAAAAACTCAAGGAAAATTTTATTTCTCAGTTCATCACCCCTTTAAATCAATCATGCTAATGTATCAAGATGCTAATGTATCTACAGTACAAGAAACAACCAAGTAATTAGTCTTTCCTTTGAGGGTCTATAAGAGGTCTGAATTCACATTCTTTGCCCACTAGGCTACATGGTCACCAGTTTATGTAGTGTTTTGGATGCTAGACTATGGTATTGTCATTACCAGGCCTCCTAACTAGTTAAATCAGCAAGCCTGCCTAAGGCCTCGTCCACACTACTGCGTTTTGGTTTAAAAACGGAGACCTTTTGCTACGTTTGCACTTCCCGTCCATACTAAAACGGAAAAAACTAAGGCCTAAAACAGAGAAGTTTAGAAATGCTGCAGCTCCGTTTCGCGCTTTGAGGCTACGTCCACATTAATCTGGATAGATTTGAAAACGGGGTTTCGTTTAAAAGCGCTCTCCGTCCACACTAGCATTTTCAGGTGTTTTCCGACGTTTCAGTGTGGATGAGAAACTTCTAAATTCACTTTACTGCAAATGCGTGAAACTTCACAAAAGCTCACTGAGACGATACAGATGGGAAAATAAATAATAATGTTATCGCACAATAACAGGATAATTTTATTTAGCAAAATATCTCAGCCATCACGGATGCGTCAGGTCGCATACAGTCACCATATGTTTGGTCTAAAACGCAACTGCTCTCCTGTTTTGCCGCAGGACAGCAAATGTGAGTAGGCTACATTATCTGTCATCTTTGCAGTACTCTGCTATGAAGAATAGCACATATTAAGTAGAAAGTAACATATTTTAGCAATAGTGTAAAAATGAATAACACATAACAGGCACAATACCAATAAACATGAATATCTATTGGTACTACATGGATCACATGACTAAACGTACGTCATCGTTTTGAAATACCTTCGGTTTCACTGTCCACACTACAACGCGAAAACAGCGTTTTCAAATTTATCCACTTTGGAGAGCGTTTTCCAAACGATATGTTTTTGTTGACTTAAAACGGCGTCTCAGTGTGGACGGAAGGCCAAAGCGGAGAGAAAATATACGTTTTCAAACAAGTGTGGACATGGCCTGAATCTCCGGAGGGCGTTTTAGTGAAGACGGGACAAACCAGAGGACTTTAGAAGCGATGACGCAGAGGCTCACACACGGCTCCATGATTGGGTGTCATCAGTCATGACGTGTTGTTCCCTGATTCATCAGCCACCCATCACATGACCCGTTTCCTGTTTACACCGACACGCGCATGCCCAGTGTTGGTGAATGGTCACGTGATCCGCGTTTTAGTCGATTTAATGTGGACGGAGATTCAATTCTAATTTGCAGATAAAATGCTGGTGTGGATGGAGATCGTATTCGTTTTTATTCTCCGTTTTTATACAAAAACACAGTCGTGTGGACAGGGCCTTAGTCAACCATTTTTTGAACCAAATGGTTAAAAAAAAAGCATGCTGGTTAACCACGAACGAGAGATGTTGGTCCACCAACAACACTAACCAGAATAAATCATCTGATCTTTTCATAAATCTTATCTTATAGTAATATAGTAGCATACTTTTAGGATGCAATAACAAACTCATAACCAATAAATACAAAATTACCTAACATAACGGGTAGGTGGACACCTGACAACATCTACCTGTATATTTCATATGATCCGCAGTGTATTTACAATGTGAGGGGCAAATCAAACAATGGGTCCGTGCATTCTCCAGTTGCTCTTCTCTTTATTCTGAACATGCAGCCTGTTCTCATTAATATGCCATTCCTGTTCGCTCTCCATTTCACTGCCAGACCATTTGCAGACAGTGGCGGCTGTCTATGTTCACAGCTGTGTTTGATGGTACAGGAGCACAAAGCTCACACTGCTTACGGCACAGTCTCTGCAGGTCGGTCGGCCTTGACTTTCGAGCCATTTTGTCAGACAGGGCAAAGCTTATTCAATATTTAAGAATATAAAATTCACTCCTTTTTATTTATTATGCACCTGAAGTGAATAACCTGTAACGTGCCGGCATCAGATAATCACTTTAATGTGTATTGACGCCCCATTTAACTCGTATGGCTTTGTGAGCACAACAATAGACACGGAAACAATGAAGCTGATACCTGTGGATATTTTCTTCCGACGGGTAGTTGATGCCGGTGACTTGTTCAGAATGCGCACACGGTAGAAGGGGTTACGCATTAGCATGCCTGTGGTGTTGTGGAGTCTGGCCTGCCTGCTGCCCGCCTCTGGGCAATTAACTTTAATGACAGACAGGCTGGAGGGCTTTCAGAAGGTGCATCGGATAAGTTGATACAGATGCATAAAGACTGCCACTCTATCTATCATCTCATATCTGTTCACTAGGGATCTCATCTGTCCCAGCCTGATTTTATTTTTTTTCTCCCAGCCCAAATAGAAACCCATTCATCTCAGCCAGAAGTGTATTTTGAATGTGAATGGCGGGCCGTGATTGGCTTAGAGAACGTGCTCTGGGAATTTCCGCATTGTCTCTTAAGAGGAGGGTTTAAGTCGGAGCATGACGGAACATAACAAGAAATGCAATTTATTCCTGGGACACGGTTAACACTTGGACAGGGAGATAATGAAGAGCATAGGTCGCGCCGATGACTTTAAAGCCACGGCGCTCGAGCTGAAATGTATTAAATATTACGAGCGTTATATGCCGCTGCTGTCTGAGGAAATGATATGAGGGGCTGTTAGTCAGAGCGGGAAAGCAATTAGTAATCTGGCCGACGTTCGAAATCTCCACATATCAGACTCGTACTGATCACTGACATTAGAAAAGCCAGTGTGCTGGATTATTCCCTTTCAGCACCTTTTGATGTTTGCTCGATATTAATAAACGTTGCAAGCTGCATCATTACATGTGAAATATATATAAAAATAACAGTTCTTTGTGATCACTGAGGAAATGTTAGTCTTGTTGTTTAATATAGATTGACTGAAAAATCAAGGTCATACTAGACTAAGGTGGTCAACTAGTTCAAGCTATGTTTTGAAGCATTGTTAACCAGCTCTAACGGGTCAACCTAGTCCCCAGTCAGTCCACCAAACCAATTCTAATTTGAAGTTCTTGATTTGATTCAGTGTTGATATTAATTATAAAAAAAATTGTTTTTCATATAAAAACCTTAAACTTGATAATAACCTTAATAACTGAATTAAAATAAGTTGAATTTGTTGTACTAAAATTATTAAAACAAAAACTGAAATAAAAATTAATTTAAGCTAAATAGAAATCAAATCATATACAATTACTAAAATGAAAATAAAAGCTAATTCAAAATATTAATAAATACTATAATAATATGTAAATAATGGTAAAATAACACTAATTTGAACACTAAATTCCAATCCATATGGGTCTTATTTAAGTTTATAGCATGGTCTGTCTGAATACTCGATCCTGATTGGCTGTAAGGTGTAATAAAAGCGTTTAATGCACATGTAGTTCCAAGTCAGTTTAGGCCACGTTTACACAAAGCCGGTATTTAGCTAAACAAATATTTTCCCCTCTGTTTTCAAAATAACATCATTCACACACCAGCATAAATACGTCGTTAAACGCCATCATAACTATGCCAAACTTACTGATGGCAGTGTAGCGAGAAGGATAAAGCCATGCAAGCCAATCAGAATCCTCAGAATCGACAAGAGAGAACCTAAAACGCCGTTTCTTCCAGTTCACACGACAACACGTAACCAGCGTTTTCAGAAATCTCCACTTTGGTTGGAGTTTTTAGAAATAATCGTTTTTGATGAATACATTCCAGGTTTTTTTTTCCATATAATGGACTTTAATGGAATCCAAACAGTTCAAGGTCCAAAAGACAGTTTCAGTCCAAACTGTTCAACGGGCTTTAAATGATTCCAGACGATGAATAAGGGTCTTATCAAGCGAAACGATCACTCATTTAAAAAGAAAAGTTTACGTTTTATAAGCTCAAATGCTTACCTTGCTCTGTTCTGTGATGCACGTTTGTAACTCTCCTATTCAAACTCGATTTTTTTTTTAAATGAACGAATCTTTCCCTAGTCAACTTGTTCATTTCGTTCGTTGAATGAACAAAATGACATGAGAAAAGATTTGTTCATTTTGATCAAATTTGATCGAAGTCACGAACGTGCATCACAAAACAGAGCAAATTGACCATTTGAGCTTATAAAACATAAACTTTGTTTTTTTTTGTGCGTTCGCTTGATAAGACCCTTATTCATCGTCTGGAATCGTTTAAAGCCCTTTGAAACAGTTTGCACTGAAACTGTCTTTTGGACCTTGAACCGTTTGGTTCCCATTGAAGTGCATTATATAGAGAAAAATCCTGGAATGTTTTCAATCAAAAACCTCAATTTCTTTCGAAGAAAGAATGACATGGACATCTTGGATGACATGGGGGGTGAGTAAATTATCAGCAAAAGTTTTAAATAAAAAAAAGTGAACTACTCCTTTAAAAGTAGTTTCGTTGCTGAATCGCTGCATTGTATTTCTCACCAACGAAGGGGTTACATCACTATTTTGGAATAATTTAACTCACAGCTTCAATGTTAATAGAGAGAAAGACTCTGATATCTTCCTGCACTACTTAATCTCCTTGTCTGATTGAAAGCAAACAGAATGCTAGATCTAACAAGCCGTAACTGACGAAAATAATTATAAATTTTACCCTTCAGGTCAAATGTTACGCTGGAAATATCAATAACATCTTTAAGTTGTCAATGCTGGCAAATTACCCTGGTATAAGCCGATAATCCACGGCTAACTGTGCATTAAACGATTTGATGCACTTTGCAGAGCCAACCTCTTAGTGTCAAGATTCTGTCTGTGTTTGATGGACACTTTACTATCCCATGAGCCCATGGGGAGAGGATTTGTGAATGCCAGTGAAGCAACGCAACTGATGACATTCATTTACTACACACATACATGCTATATAGAACATACATTTTTAACAGTCTTGATGTAATAGGTACCCACTCAAGAGTAGGGTTGGGTATCGTTTGAATTTGAACGATTCTGATTCCGATTCCTTGTTCGATTCCGGTTCCTAACGATTCTCGATTCCGATTCTTTTAAGAGGCAGGATCAAAAAAAGTTTAGCTCACCTTGCTAACCAACGGTCTTTCTGAAGGAAATACTCCTTCTGTCACAAATTTTGCATTTTGCCGAGATTTCGTTATTTTTAGAAAAGTGAAGCCACACTTTGGACCGCCGACGTAAGCTACTCATGTTGACTTGCGCGGTTATGCCAACACTTCCGGTCAGACGCTTCTTCGTTGGTGTTGTTCAGCGGTTTCTTCTTCTGGTTGACCGACTGTGAAAATCGAAACTAGGAATCTGAAATTTTAACTTTTGAACGATTCCGGGAAAGCGAAAAGTTAGTCCCGGTTCCAATTGGATAATCGATTCTCGATACCAACCCTACTCAAGAGAGAATGCAAGTCAACACCACACTGGTCTCATGTTTACGTGTTTTATTTATTCCCTGCAGCACTGCTGAAAAGTGGTGCTAGAAACCATGAAAACAATGTGTAAAAATTCAAAATGTAAATGTAAAAAAAAATAAAAATGTCATTGTCTCTCTGCACGAACAGGTGACCACCCGTTTGAGTGCGAGTTCTGCGGGAGCTGCTTCCGTGACGAGAGCACGCTGAAGGGTCACAAGCGCATCCACACCGGAGAGAAGCCTTATGAATGTAACGGCTGTGGAAAGAGGTTCAGCCTCAAGCACCAGCTGGAGACCCACTACCGTGTCCACACAGGTCAGACACTTTCATTCCAAAGGTTTCAGAGCAATTCACCTCATGTTCCCAGCCCTGCGGTCTAGCTGATGACTGCTTCACTTTACATGTGACTTCAAAAGCCATAGAAGATCTCAGGTTAATAGTCTCACACTGGGAACACACTGACCTGCTCTTCCAGCATGCTTTGCAGTTGGAGATATTTGACCCTGCGTGGTGCCTTCAAGCTAATATGATACAAGTAAAAAGCCTTGTAAAATGATAAATGAATTGTATTACATTTTAAGGCCTCAGTTTTACGCTGAAGAATTCAGATCTTGACATTTTCAGGTCCACGCTCAGATTAAATTCCTTGTATCTATTTTGTTCGGTCATGGTTCTCACTGCGGTGGCATATTAAATCTTTCAGCTGAGCTGGAATTACAGGCTGATTGCTGTTGCTCTCTGGCCCTCAATAAGGCAGCTGCTAAAGCAAACCTATCAGGAGGCCTGTCAAATAATTGCTGTCTTTGTGTCAAGCGGGGCTGCAGACACGAGACTGGACAGGTGAAGATAACAAGAGCAGAAACTCTCAGCTGAAAGGCCACTGCTCCTTCACACAACCAGCCGAAGAATCACTGACATTTACCCTTGCTGTCAATGGCCGATCAATACTCTGTTTGCTCTGCTCAGTGACAGGCAGCCCACATACAGATCTGTTGTTCCCGTCCTGGACACCAGGTGGCATCTTAAAGGATTTGTTCACTTTTTAAAAAACTTTTGCTGATCATTTACTCACCCCCATGTCATCCAAGATGTCCATGTCATTCTTTCTTCAGTCGAAAAGAAATTAAGGTTTTTGATGAAAACATTCCAGGATTTTTCTCCATATAATGGACTTCAATGGGAACCAAACGGTTCAAGGTCCAAATGAGAGTTTCAGTGCAGCTTCAAAGGGCTTTAAACGACACCAGACGATGAATAAGGGTCTTATCTAGCAAAACGATCGCTCATTTCAAAAATAAATAAAAACGTTTAAGTTTATAAGCACAAATGGTCGCCTTGCTCTGTTCTGTGATGCGCATTTGTGACTCCTGGTTCGAACTCGCTTATCAACATGAACAAATCTTTTTTCGAGTAATTTCGTTAATTTTGTTTGTTGAATGAACCAAATGACTCGAAAAAGATTAATTCATTTTGTTCGAACAGGAGAGTTCATCTAAAGTCCCAGCCATCATTGTCTTTTCCGGATTCATCATTTGAATTTTTCCTGAAAATAAAAACTTTTTTTCCAAAAAGTTTTTAAATATGTTTTCAAGATAAAAAAGAATGTATTAGAAATATCATCAATTATTTTATATAAAAAGGTCAAACTCTCTGATATTTTTAGAGACCTGTTGACCATAAGAAGAAAGAAATAGCACACAGAAATAAACAATTAAAAAAAATGCATGTGCTATTTAATTTTAAAGTTTCAGTAATATTGTTGCTTTCGTCATTTTTATTCGTTTTTTTGGTAACACTTCCTTTTACAGTCCAGTTACCCATGTAAATACTGTTCTTTGAACTTTCTATTCATCAAAGAATCCTGAAATAAAAAATGTAAAAAACTGTTTTCAACATGGATAATAATCATACATGTTTTTGGAGCATAAAATCATCATATTAGAGTGATTTGTGAAGGATCATGTGACACTGAAGACTGGAGTAATGATGCTGAAAATTCAGCTTTTTTTCGGAGGAATAGATTACATTTTAATATATATTAAAATTAAAAAAGTGATTTTAAAATGTCATAATATTTCACAATATTACTTTGTTTTTTGTGCATTTTTTATCAAAAAATTGCAGCCTTGGTGAGCAGAAGAGACTTCTTTTAAAAACATTAAAAAAATCGTTACCGAACCTTAAACTTTTGACCGGTAGTGTAGCCTATATATTCAGTTTTAGTTATTTTAGTACTTCATTAAATCAAAATTGACATTTTTTATGGAATATTGCCATATTTATTATAAATGATTAATCCGTTCACATCCTTATTTTTTATATCTCTTCTCTGATGACGTGTTTTGCTGGTGCAATGGTGGGACCAGCTGTCACTCGACCAATAGCAAACCACAACTATCTAATCAATTCCCCATTGACAAAATCAAGTCCCTTCCTACATTTTTGTCCTGTTCGAGAAGCCGTTTCTCTCGTGTGTACGCCACAATAGGGAATAAAAGCTTCCTTTTCATGTCGACTTTTTAAACTAAACGCAAATTAGAAATGCTGAAATAAAATAAATTTAAGGTCTTTTTAAAATATTTTAATAATAATTCCCCTGGAATACATTCCATAGATCCAGACATCGATCACATTATGTAAGTAAAATGCATTCTGATTCCCATTTCATGCTGACTTTAAATCAACACAGCTGTTTCTGTCATTTACACGTTATTGGTGGTTTGAAACGTTCTGTACTTGTTCTCCACAGGTGAGAAGCCATTTGAGTGCAAGCTGTGCCACCAGCGCTCACGGGACTACTCCGCCATGATCAAACACCTGCGTACCCACAACGGCGCTTCGCCCTACCAGTGCACCATCTGCCAGGAGTACTGCCCCAGCCTCTCATCCATGCAGAAGCACATGAAGGCCCACAAGCCCGAGGACGTGCCCCAGACTGGAGGATAGAGAAGACGTACCTGTACCTCTGCTACGTGTGAGACGGAGCCGCGAAAAGGAACCGAAAATGACGAGATGCGCCCAAGGACAATGAAGGTTTGCTTTTGGTTCAGGCCAAAGACAGTAGGGCGCGTGGTCAAACTGATGAAATGTGATGTGGAATTTTTTTGACGTTTTGTTTGTGATATGCATTTGTGCACATTTTTAGGATTAAACTGCACTCAAAAATGTTTCTGAAATGTGATAAGCGATAAAGGGATGTGAATTATCAGAAAGTGTTAGTGAAGTCCGCCACGAGAATTCGTTTGTCTGCATTCCAACCTGTTGATTGGAAAAAAAATCACTGCATGATCATACTTGTTTTGTTCGGATTCCTGCACTTTTCCACCATGGATGAAACCCATAAGCCATAGATTTTCAAAACCCTATAAGTATAAAATCACTTGTGTTGATGTTTAGAGGTGGGGCATATCATTGGGATCATCCAGTAGGCTTTAGTTACATCACAAACATGATTTTAAATGGTCAAGGTCTGTTAAGGCCCAGGTATACTTATTTTTTGTTGTGCGCGGCAAGTCTTTCAAAGTATACTTCTTTGGCCGTGAGCGAAGACACAAAAACTGGGCTGCACGTGACTTGTGTGGATGCCCGTGTCCCTCCTGATGGCAAAAATTACGTCACACGGACAGTTGCAGAACGCGGGCGGCCGAAGTATACTTTGAGCTTTAAATGTCAACGTTTGGGGCTACGCTAGCAACCTCTCTAAAGCTAACAGACATAAACTCAAAGCCTCAAATTTTGTTTTCTGTTGGTCTTAACAGAGCTATTCTGAGTCAAATAAAAACATCGACCAAAGCTTAAAACTCGCATACATGATCAAATAGAGGAGCTAAACACTAGCAGATAAAATTATGTCCTTTTTAGTAAATTGCTCCCTTAAGGTCATTATTAGGCTTTCTAGTCCTCAATTTTAGTGATTTTTTTTTATATATATATAAGTACATGTGAGGAAATGAACAGGGTTGGACCCATTAGTCATTTTCTTTAAAGCGTAATAAAGTGCTTAACAAAACAGCTTTTCTCAGAGGTACATCCAAATTATGCTGCCAAGCAACCGTTGTGGATGTTGTTCAGGGACATTTATTCAACCTTAAATAACTACACTGTGCACTTTCAGAGTTTCAGAGGCCCTTTTTTGTTGTTTTCAGCACTACAGAGAGGTTATTCCATGTAATTTGCTTTCATTTCAGTCTCTTCGCACCAAATAAAACAGTATGAGAGTCGATTGCATTTTTACGTTCACATGGTAACATTTTGCTATTGCAGGCATTTTAGTCTAATGGATTGTTATTATCGTATCCATAAATCAGTTTATGAATTAAGAGATTATTTTTTAGAAACAAATACCGAAATGCAGTATATGTTTCTATGGACATATCAATATATGTTTTGCTAAAGATGCTTAGCTACTTAGCTAGCCGTTATTGTTTTGAATTCTGTCATCTCTGTTCAAACGTTTTACTTGAATTGCCTAATTTTGTTACCTCACATGCTAGATTTTTTTACTAGTCTTTGTTTCTCATTTCCTGCTGAGCTGCTAAAAACCGCACAATGCAACAGAATTCATCGGTATCAGAAAACACATCAGACCCACACGGAATCCAAGAGATCCGAGACATTAAGCAGAATTGGAATGGCCGTTCACAACGTTCTATATATTGTGTTACATTGCGTTACATTTGTGTTGTATACACATTTAGCAGACGCTTTTACCCAAAGTGACTTACATTGTATTCAAGGCATACATTCTCTCAGTACAGTATTTCTGCCGCCCCTTATGTGTTTATGTTTTTATTAACTGGCAAATGATTTAGTTGGAGATAAGACTGTAGCTCTTTACATTTAAAACATTTTACTATGTTTAAATGTATTCTACACTATTGGAGTATTCTCCCAAAAATCTGTGGAATAATCTGTGGAAATTTGAAAGGCAATCTGTTACTATTTTACATTTTGGTGAATTGATGGCTAATTAGTATTACTTTGTAAGATCTCATTTGTATGTTTTAGTGCGATCTGTTTACGGCCAACTGTCAGTTTCAGGGTGGACCTTAATGCTTAAGTTCTTCTAGAATTTTTACTTTACTCTACGAATCACATTGTACGAATTCATACAAAATCACCACTTAGGCCGTGTGTCCACCAAAGCGTTTTTAGCCCACTGAAAACGCCAGACGCTTCTGCTGAAGATGCCGTGCTTTGGGTGCTTGAGAGCGTTTTTGGCAGCGTCAGCGTTTTTCCGTTGCTATGATACAGAATATCCGCAGCACAGTTTACTTGTAACTGATTTCACAGATAATTTGATTCATACTAAAAAAATATGTCTTCCATTTGTTCAGTTAGCTCTGCTGGTCGATGTCAGTGTACAGAAAGAATGTTGTGACAGTTGGTCGGTGTGGTATTAGTCCCGCCCCTCCTCCACTGTGATTGGATGGCTGGGTAAAAAGTGACGAGAGATGAGCGCTGCGTTTTAACCAAAGTTGAAAATTTTTTAACTCCCGGCAACCAGTAAAAACGCTGGGCGCTCGGCGCTTCAGCATGAAAAAATGCTCGTTACGCTCATGGCGTTTAAAAAACGTTTTTTCAAAACAATTGAAAACATACGCCAAGCGCGTGGAAAAACGCTTTGGTGGACACACGGCCTTAGTCATCACAAAATCACACAACAAAAAAAATAGTTGTTTTCTCATGAAGTCGGGTTGGAAATACCAACACAATCTCATGACAATTCGTAGCTATTTTCATTTCATTCGTAATCTCATTTGTATTTTTTGTACGATCTTCTTACGCCACAGTGATGGTTATGTTTAGGTTTGGGTTTTTATGTTTCCTTACAAATCACTTTGTACGAATTCATATGTAATCGACCGTACGAATCACATCGTACAAATTTTTACAAAATCACCACCTCACAATATAGTTAAAATTTCTCACGAACTCCGGTTAGAAAAACCAACGCAATTGGCAATTATTTTATGTTTAATTCGTAATAACACTTGCATGGTTTCATATGATCTGCTTACCACCCCAGTGATGGTTATGTTTAGGGGTGGGGTTTAGGCTTCATGCTTACATTTTTTTTTTTTACATTTCCTTACAAATCACATCGTACAAATTCATACGTAATCACCATCTCGTAAAATAGGAATCAACGTGATCCCGGTTTTCATGTGAGGACGGACATTTTTCACCAAAGCAAATTTCGCAACGCAAGTTGGACATGCAAATTTGCGGTGTTTGAATGTTGTTGTTTTTTTGTGCGAGTGGTTCTTCACAAAAAAAAAATTGCTAATGTGACCACACCTTACATGCGGATTCCGTCTGGGTCTGTGCATTATTCAGTGGTATTTTAGCGTTAAGCGTAGTACAAGTGTGCATATCTTGTCTCTCGGCCATCTTTTTCAGGACTACCTTCTCGGTTTTGCACTAAAGCAAAAGCACACTTTTGTTTTGCTTGTAACTAGCATTTTTATTTACACCCACTCTCATTTTTCCATTCGCTAAAAAAATCCCGGTTCATTCGTCATTATATTTACACTCCTTATGATGAAACATAATCAGACTGAAAGGGTAGACGCATACATTCTAGATAATTTTAGAATAGCATTGAAAAAAATGTTTAGTTAGTAGATACTTGAGGGGATAAACTTGAAACAATGTGAATAAAAATGATCTTTTTATGTGAAAATTATTCAAGCGGTAAGTCATCAGAGATGCGATACTGATGCGTGCAGTTAAGTGGGAATATTCAGCTAGAGAAAACAAACGAATAGGTGATTTTCTGTGAAAATAAATCTCTCGACAAGAGCCAACGCGGCACTTTGATAAGGGAATATGTTGTATTTTTGTATGGGGTATTGTGCGACCCTTGTTCTTTTGTTTCATTTTTTAGTGAGGCGAATATTTTTACAGTATCTTTTGCATTTGTGCTTGTTCTTGATTTGAGTGGAAAATTGTTTTCTTGTGCTTATTTTACAATGTTAAACATACAAGTAGTAGATGTTTGTAAAAACATATTGTAGTCATTGCTGCTGGGTGTCAGTTTATATGATGATAATGATGATGATGATGATGATGATTCCACATTTTAAGTATAAAATGACATTGAGTGAACTAATGCCAAGAGTTGTAGGTCTACGACAGCACAAGCGACGTGTAAGACGTGAAAAGTAAAGCTGTATCTGTGTGTTTGTATTGTGTTCACCGATCACTGTAAGATTAGAGTCACCTATAAGGTCTGTACTGGTCCTCGTGTGTGCAGTGTGAGTCAATGTGGTCGATTTATTCAGTGTTAAATACATGCATTTGGGAGGTGCTGTCACAGACACCCTGTAAATGATTTGAAACATCTTCTGCCCTTTGTATTTGTGTCTTTATGCAAAGTCACCTTGATATGAACTGTGCTCTTAGGCAATCAGGGATGCCTTCACTTTACCCACAGAACAACAGAAATATCAATTTCAAGATGAAAACCCTACGTTCTCCATCTTTATGGATACTCTGTTTAGGTTTGTAAACCCTTTCAGCTACTTTTTTTTTCAGTCGTCACAAGCAATAAATCTACAGGTCAGAATGGAAGTGAAAACTTGGCATCCCTGCCACTGTATCACTGTGTTTAACTTTGCTTTCAGACAGGAAGTAGCCATGTCACTCAGTGCTCCCATATTTGTGCCATTGTTACACAAATTAATACTCGGACTGAGGATCCACGTGGGACCAAATGGCCATTTCGCTCCATTTGCCTTGTTCTAGTGACAAGACCGTGTTCTTGGTGTCGAAATGGTTTTACATTCGTCATGTTTTACTTTTTTGTATTGTCTACCTCAGCACCAGTTCTTTGTGTAACTTTTAAAAGGTGCCCAATTATTGTTACTTTGTTTTGTGCATAAATTTTGTATTATAGCCTTGTAGGGTTTTTGTTCTTCTTCTTTATTTCAGCATAGAGATGCTGTTTTGAAGCACTGTGTGGTGTTTTTGATGCTGCAGATAGAGGTGTAGATTCATTTCCCCTTCTCTATGTGGGTTCAGACACATCTCTGTATATGTCAGTGTTCTAAAATAAACTTGTAACAGAAATGCCATGCGATTGAGAGTTTGTTTTTTTCACCGTTCTAAGCTTTCTGTGTGAGAATTGAGTGAGGGGGATGATATGATTTTGTTTGACTAGAGCGCTAGTGAAGGCATGTTAGGCATTTGTTTGGCGATTGAGTCCTCTAGTGGCAGAAACCAACATTAAAGGGTTAGTTCACCCAAAAATTAAAATTCTGTCAGTATTTACTCACCCTCATGTTGTTCCAAACCTCTATTCGTAATCAAACAGATCTCAATCCCCATTGACTTCCATAGTAGGAAAAAAATACATACTATGGTAGTCAATTGGGGATTGAGATCTGTTTGATTAAAACATTCTTCCAAATATCTTCCTTTGTGTTCAGCAGAACAAATAAACACATAGAGGTTTGGAACAGCGTGAGGGTGAGTAAATACTGACAGAATTTTCATTTTGGGGTGAACTAACCATTTAACCTAGACTTGCCCATCTAAAGCAATTTGTCAATTGCTTTAGATGGGCAAGCAAGATAATTTAAATAACACAAAAATCATTTTTGCTTTGTAATTTAGCTGTTTATTTAATGTTCATTACAAATGGAAAATAATAAAACTCACACAATTTTAATCCGTATTAAAGGGGGGGTTGACTGTGATTTCACTTTTTCACTTTATTGATTTTAAATAGTGTGTAATGTTGCTGTTGGTGCATGAACAGTATCTGCAAAGTTGCAGCACTGAAAGTTCAGTGTAAGCAGAGATATCATCTTTTAAAAATCAGGAAGTTTAATTGCCTACAAAAACGACTCGATTGGGACTACAGCTGGGTTATGGTACGTCACTAACCCACACATTTGCCTCAACCACTCCCTCCGGAAAATGCAAAACGGTGAATGCGCGCAGATTTCAGCGCGCATATTTTCACTCCTCGTCGAGTGTGTCGTTCACGAAGCTGTCAGGTCTTCTGTGCTCGGACTTCCAACCCAAAACTTACTAAAACATGAAGCAGATCCAACTTTAAAACCAGAGGCAGCAGTTGTTGGGACACAACCTGTAAGTAGGCTAAGACTTCATCATTTTAAATGTATTTGCATGTATAATTTCAGACGTAATGTTTTAGTTTTATCAAATGCCAGCGCTGGCTTTAGTCACTTAGTTATGCTATTTCGTGTCCATGACAACCGCGTACAAACCTGAATTTTGTATAAGTACTAATGTTGTAAATGTATTTTTCATGTATATATGCTTTATGACGTTATTTTTGATTTAATCAAGAATGTAAACTTGCCAACGCTGTTTGAGTATAACATTAGTAGCCAGTCAGTTGCTATTGTTGCCAGTCAGATGCTATTGTGTAAAACAAACGTGTATAAAGTTAAAAAAATAGTAATAGTAAATTATTATTCAGAAATGTTTAGTAAGAGCCGTGTGTGGTGAGGTTCTGTTTGACTCTCTTCATCGCGGCTTTCTCGTCTGATTCTGCCTCATACCGATACTGCAGTTCGACACATATTTACATTTGGACCGGAGCTGAGCTCATGATATTGCGTTTAGCTCGTAAAGGTCATGGGCATTAACCTTCCGGACAACGTGAGCGACAGTTTAGCCAATCACAACACACCGGCCCAAACTAACCAATCTGAGCCTACCATGGGGAGTGTTTTCATAGAATCAGGAAGTGAACCGCTCGTTCAGGGGACAGAGGAGGAGCGCGGCTGACAATAAAGGTGAAGTTTATGAAAAATACGACTTTTTAAAAAAGAAAAACCACAAATATTATATATATATATATATATTGCACCCCATAAACACAATAATGCAAAGAAAAAAAGCAGTAACCCCCCCCCCCCATTTAAGAAAAATGTTTAACTGTAAAAAAATACAGACCTCATAAAATGAAAAAATATATATAATAAAGCAGCTCAAATAGTTACTTTGACCTCTAGAAATGTTTACATTCAGGCAAAATGTTAAAAAAAGATGTATTATCATAATTTACCATCACAGGTATCAAAGTCTGATTAACTGATTAACACTGATAACTTACAGTATGTCTAGGGATTTCTAAAGTCAATGCAATTATTGCTTTTGATGAATAAAACCTTGTATAATATATAAAGCAAAAAATTCTCTGAATAGTGTAAATACGAGTGAATAGTTTTAAAATTCTCTGAATAGTGTAAATACGAGTGAATAGTTTTAAAATTCTCTGAATAGTGTAAATACGAGTGAATAGTTTTAAGATTCTCTGAATAGTGTAAATACGAGTGAATAGTTTTAAGATTCTCTGAATAGTGTAAATACGAGTGAATAGTTTTAAAATTATCTGAATAGTGTAAATACGAGTGAATAGTTTTAAGATTCTCTGAATAGTGTAAATACGAGTGAATAGTTTTAAGATTCTCTGAATAGTGTAAATACGAGTGAATAGTTTTAAGATTCTCTGAATAGTGTAAATACGTGTGAATAGTTTTAAAATTCTCTGAATAGTGTAAATACGAGTGAATAGTTTTAAAATTATCTGAATAGTGTAAATACGAGTGAATAGTTTTAAGATTCTCTGAATAGTGTAAATACGAGTGAATAGTTTTAAGATTCTCTGAATAGTGTAAATACGAGTGAATAGTTTTAAGATTCTCTGAATAGTGTAAATACGAGTGAATAGTTTTAAGATTCTCTGAATAGTGTAAATACGAGTGAATAGTTTTAAAATTATCTGAATAGTGTAAATACGAGTGAATAGTTTTAAAATTATCTGAATAGTGTAAATACGAGTGAATAGTTTTAAAATTATCTGAATAGTGTAAATACGAGTGAATAGTTTTAAGATTCTCTGAATAGTGTAAATACGAGTGAATAGTTTTAAGATTCTCTGAATAGTGTAAATACGAGTGAATAGTTTTAAAATTATCTGAATAGTGTAAATACGAGTGAATAGTTTTAAGATTCTCTGAATAGTGTAAATACGAGTGAATAGTTTTAAGATTCTCTGAATAGTGTAAATACGAGTGAATAGTTTTAAGATTCTCTGAATAGTGTAAATACGAGTGAATAGTTTTAAGATTCTACTGAATAGTGTAAATACGAGTGAATAGTTTTAAAATTATCTGAATAGTGTAAATACGAGTGAATAGTTTTAAAATTATCTGAATAGTGTAAATACGAGTGAATAGTTTTAAGATTCTCTGAATAGTGTAAATACGAGTGAATAGTTTTAAGATTCTCTGAATAGTGTAAATACGAGTGAATAGTTTTAAAATTATCTGAATAGTGTAAATACGAGTGAATAGTTTTAAGATTCTCTGAATAGTGTAAATACGAGTGAATAGTTTTAAGATTCTCTGAATAGTGTAAATACGAGTGAATAGTTTTAAGATTCTCTGAATAGTGTAAATACGTGTGAATAGTTTTAAAATTCTCTGAATAGTGTAAATACGAGTGAATAGTTTTAAAATTATCTGAATAGTGTAAATACGAGTGAACATAGTTTTAAGATTCTCTGAATAGTGTAAATACGAGTGAATAGTTTTAAAATTATCTGAATAGTGTAAATACGAGTGAATAGTTTTAAGATTCTCTGAATAGTGTAAATACGTAGTGAATAGTTTTAAGATTCTCTGAATAGTGTAAATACGTGTGAATAGTTTTAAAATTCTCTGAATAGTGTAAATACGTGTGAATAGTTTTAAAATTCTCTGAATAGTGTAAATACGTGTGAATAGTTTTAAATATCTCTCTGAATAGTGTAAATACGTGTGAATAGTTTTAAAATTCTCTGAATAGTGTAAATATCGAGTGAATAGTTTTAAAATTATCTGAATAGTGTAAATACGAGTGAATAAGTTTTAAGATTCTCTGAATAGTGTAAATATCGAGTGAATAGTTTTAAAATTATCTGAATAGTGTAAATACGAGTGAATAGTTTTAAGATTCTCTGAATAGTGTAAATATCGAGTGAATAGTTTTAAAATTCTCTGAATAGTGTAAATATCGTAGTAATAGTTTTAAAATTCTCTGAATAGTGTAAATACTACTTAATATCTTGCTGTTTACCTGTGGAATGGCTTTAAATCCTTTGTGGCTCATTAGGTTTGATAAAAGTAATTAAAACTGCCATTCATTATTTAAACAAACCCTCTATTTAGCCTTGTAATTGCTAATAAGCATGTTTGTTTGGAAAGCTATCAGTGTGACCGAGGCATTAACTAACTGCTAGCTGTTAACAGGAGAAAGACTGAACAAATGACACGTTGTAATGACCTGTGAGCTGTAATGAAGTCTACAGAGAAAACAGATGATTAGTCCCGAAAGACGTTTCTTATACCTGCTTTTTCTTTTATCACAGAAGACTTTTGTGCAGGTGACCTTTGAAAAAGCTTTCATTCACCAGGTCTGGATCAGCTTAGTGATGTCCGATTAGTGAACAAGTTGTTTAGAACTGTTTCTTTGGTAACGATTACAGCCCGGAAAGTACTGCGTATTATAATTAAAGCGATTTTACAGCATAATCTGCTGTAATTATAGTGAACCTACAACATACTTACAATATAAGTATAAGAGAACAACGTTTTAAGTTTGGGTAATAAAGAGGTAACAACCAGGAGAATTAAAACAAATTATACTGTAAGTATCATAGAACTAATGGGTACTTATTCTACTATTTATGATAAAACATTAATATATATGTAATTAATATAACATGATCTTACATTTGGGAGCAATTTAGCAATATCATACCTTTTTGAAATAATGGTGAACCAGTACATACTGTATAGGCTTTCTAAAAATTACAGGGTACATATCTATGCATTTATAATCTTTTTAACAAAAGTGTACTGAAAACAAAAACTACTGCAACTTTTGCTTAAATATTGGGGAAAGATGTTTCATGTAGTGGTGCTTGTTACCATGTAGTTACAGAGTAAGTGTGACATTGCGGGCTGTAAATTAAAGTGGTGTTTGTTTCATGTAGTTACTGGGTAAGTACAATAAAAATGCATACAGAATCTTATATCACTGACTCAGAAACCTTTCTTTATTATACAAGCACCACTTACCTTGTAACCACATGAAACTAGATATATTCCCAGTAGCCTATATTTAAAAAAAATGCAATAGTCTTAGCTTTTCTTGCCTTGACGTGAAACATGTTAGCCCAAACATAAACATCTGCACTTTTGCTATCAAATTATTAATATTTTTTTTATAAATGCATTGATGTACCCTGTCATTTTTAAAAAGCCAATACAGTATTGATACACAATTGCTACAAAAAAGGTACACAGTAAATGTTCTCGCTAAATTTCTCCCAAGTGTAAGAGATCGTTGTATCTTAATAGTAGAATAAGTACCCCTTAGTCCTTAGTAATACTTAGAGTATATATATTTTTTTCATTATTTTAATTATCCGGGTTGTTACCCCTTTATTCCCCAAACTTTACATATTGTTACCCTTATACTTACATGTAAGTTACTTTATAGGTACACTATAATTACAAAAAGTTACACTGTAAATTCCTCTTAATTAAGTAGTACTTTCCGGGCTGTCTTTTTAGTGAGCTGGATGAACCAGTTCTCCAAATCATCTGGAACAGTTTGCGGCTTAAGATAGAACTGATCCACAAATTATCAAAACTCACAATTTGATGTGCCTGGATCACTGTATTGTATGATGCCCGTAGTTCTCAAATCAACAGTAGTACACTGGTGTGACAGCTGTCGGTTAATGGTTCTCGAGTAAGTTACTCGAATCGCCAGTACACTGAACTGAGAAAACAGTTCAAACTCAAATGTCTGTGAAGAACCACTTGGCAGCTACTACTGGTTTGCAAGAGCGATTATAAATACTGAGGCTGTAGAAGCAGACCAATGAGATTTCCTGTTCAGTCCAATGATGTTTAATGTCTAGGACAACCTCTGCAGTCCCATTGACTTTTTTTTCTTTTTTTTTCGATGGTCCACATTATTTCTGGGATTTAACCAAAAACCCATGAAAAAAGAATGGTTGAGTGGTTGAGTCTGACCGGAGGTGATAAAATGTGCTAACTAGTTTCCAGGTTTTGGCCTACAAAAATACATCAGCCATGCTACAACAGGCCATATATTTTAGCCAAAGTTTTATTTTCTATGACATATTTAATGGCTGAATTTTTAGCTCTTTTCCAAAACGTGATAAACTAGGGTGACCATATTTTGATTACCAAAAGCCAGGACACTTGGCCCGGCAAACATATGGGGCTACTCAAATGATACTCGAAGTTTACTCAAAGATACCTTATTAATTTCAATACATTTAAAGTAGGTTATGCCTCCTCTGTATGGATAGAAAATCGTTATATTGTTATTTGAAAACAGGACTTGTCCTGGAAAAACAGGACAGTTAGTCACCATAGATAAACGTCATTTTAAAAATAAATTAGTTTGTCGTGTCATTTTGCTGTGTACTGAACGTATTCACTGCACCAAACCGCAATAAGCGCCAAGCCTATTTTTAGCCTAAACACTACACTGTAAAAAAATTGCTGAAATTATGCAGCAGTTTGCCAGTAACTTACTGTAGATTTAAATTAATGTATATTTACCAACCCGATCTCACGGGAATTTCGTACGAATTTTACGAGGTGGCTAATTCGTAACAATTCATACGACCTCACTTGTACAAATTAGTACGATTTTGATAAATCGTACATATTTTACGAATTGGCCAATTCGTATGAATTCGATACGAATGACCTACCCCTAACCCCGCCCCTAAACTTAACCGTCACGTGGGTTTAAACAAATCGTACGAATTTGTACGAGTAGGTCGTACGAATTAGTACAAATTCAGCCACTTTTTAATCACTCGTATCGAATAAGTAACGAATTGATCGTGATGAATAGGGTAGATATTTACTGGCAACAGTTTGTTCAAAGTTAAATGAACATTTAACATTAACAAGTCTTTGTCTTTACAGAATAAAAACTATAAAATAATCTAATGCAAAGCATTCTGGGAACCAGAAATCTTCATCAATCTTTTTCAGTTTTTTTCCTTCAGATTTTGGTTCTCAGAATGCTTTGCATGATGCTGTTATTTTAGTTTTATTCTGTAAAGATAAAGACTTGTTAATGTTTATTATTCATTTAACTTTGAAACAATCTGTTGCCAGTAAATAACATCAATTTAAATCTACAGTAAGTTACTGGCAACTAGCTGCCAGGTTTACTGCAATTTACTGTAATTTCTACAGATTTTTTTTTACAGTGTAGGCCTATAAAGCTAAACCACAATATTAATAGCACATTATTTGATTTCTAAAAGATAGGTTGGAAACATCTGCACTGATGACATGAGTGTCTGTAAACAAGACAAGGTCCAGTCCATCTACAGCTTTATAAAAACAGCACAAAGAAAGGAAAGTTTGGAGGTTATGCACAACTTCCACCTTCTCACTTATTTTTGCTGCCTTATGAACTTAACAGGAAACAACTTGAGCAGTACGAACAGTTTGAAAGCAATAAATGAGAAGCCTTTGATTGTGCATGTAGTGGTGGGGATTCTCTCTATGTGAACAGACTGATGATTTTCACCTTTCTGAAGGAGACCTTCGCGCTATTCTGTTTGCTCAGACTCTTTTGCCGACTCTGCTTTTATGCTGTTGACCGATTTAACCGTTATAGGGATGTTTTATCAATACCCTGTGCAAATAAATCCTTGCTGTATGATATGCACAGTTATGTCTTTTCTCACATTTTGTACACCCTTGTGTTTGGAATGCTATGAGGTGATATGTTTGCCTTTAAGACATGCCAGCATCTCCACCCCCAAAACACATGGGCTTCTTATCATATATGGGGTGTCAGTTTTCTGTGTCTCTGTGTTTTTCTGTGTTTCTGTGTGAAATCCAGTGTCTCTTTGCTTATCTTTCACCTGGCGCCAGGTATGTTGTGTGTAATGTGGAGATCATGTTACTGGTAAAATGGCTGGCGGACATGTGGGCAGCAACGCTAGCTCTTATTCATTATAATTTTGTGTATTATTGTCTCACGTAAGATTATGGTTCGTGGCCAGGTCTGCCTTCTCTGAGAACAAAGAAGTCAACCAATACGATTCTAAAAACTCCCTTATGCCTTTATGGAAACTAGATGTCATGATATTTGTGAATGTAAGGTACTTATTTATCTTGCCTCGAGGTTTGAGACCCTTCATTTATGGATTACGAGACAAAAAGTTTTATAGGCTTAAAGATATTGTCTTTTGTGGCAATTGTTTGGTTGGTAATCAGCGCAACATAAGAGATGGTAAAACCGTTAAAGGGGAACTAAGCATTTCTGTACACAATTAAACCTCATCATTTAATGTTTAAATATTTTACTTTATAATATTTAAAATTCTAACTTTAAATAACCCTGTCAAATGTAATTAACAAATACAAAATTGATGTCCAGCTTAGGACAACTTTATTATTCAAAACGTGTCAATTTTGTAAGCATATTGCATAGTTGTGCTTGGAATCAATTTTTTATTTGTGACAGAAGGCTTTAAAATAATTAAATACTCAGGTAACTTTAAACTGCCTTTCCAAATTCCTGTTCCTATGTAATATGATCTTAGATATGCACATTTAATGTGTGCATTAAGGAAATCATTTATCTAAATGAGGAAAATAAAGGATCTATAATGGCTCTAAAGTAACCCCATAGTTAGATGGGAACCAGTGACCAAGTAGTAGATTACAACAGGTCACCACCAGCATCAGTAGGTTAGTGTCATATCTTCTCCTTACCACAAGATGTCACAATCTACCTTCTAAATAACTATACTAACGTTTCTGATTCTCTTCTACTCCAGTGGTGCTCAGCCCCTAACCTCCAACAAATCATATTTTTCCACCTCAGGCATTAAGGACCTTTTATTATTTAGGGCCCAAGCCCTTAAAGAGTAGTCTGGGAAAACCCAGACAACTTCCGGCAAATTTAGATTTGCTCTGAAAGTTAGTCTGGCAAAGAGCTCATTCAAGCCCATTTGGGGTGGGCTTTACATAAACTTGGTCCATAAATCAAACACGTTTGCATAGAATTGCTCTCTCTCTCTCTCTCTCTCTCTCTCTCTCTCTCTCTCTCTCTCCTCTCTCTCTCTCTCTCTCTCTCTCTCTCTCTCTCTCTCTCTTTTTTTTTTCTCTCTCTCTCTCTCTCTCTCTCTCTCTCTCTCTCTCTCTCTCTCTCAGACACGCACACACACACACAGTTCGATCGCGCCCGCGCCTCTTCTACATTTCTACACACACACACACACACACACACACACACTACTGACAGTCACACACACACACACACACACACACAACGTTTAACCCTTGTTCAAGTGTAAATTTAAGGACTTTTTGGATATATACTGTATATAGTTTGGTATTTTAACCTAAATTAATTTTAAATATATGTGCTATATTTCAGATCAATATATTTGTTTTCCTTCATTTTAATCAACACTAACTTAATTCTCATCTGAATTATAAATAACGTTGTAAAGAATGCAATAAATGCATTAGGTATTACATTAACATTAGCTCAAATGATCTATAGGAAATTGTAATAATTAATCATGAATGATTAATATCGCATATTACAGTTAAATTAATTTATCGAAGCTGAGAATACATCGATTGTGAATGATCTCCATAATGAATTATGGCTCATCATTAATATATCAATAGTCTTATTACAGATCGATTACATGGGATAACCTTAAATGGAAAAAAAATAATTATTGGAACTAAGTTATCTGTTTGTCCAGCAAACGGCCGTTAGATCATCAACTTCCCAATAAAGCTACTCCAAGAAAAGCCGTGAACATTAATTTTCCTGTGTTTATAAAAATTGTTAGTCAAGTTACTCAAAATAGAAAGTGAAACTAAACTGATCGACAACAGCCTGAAACCTATTTAGGCTACTCTTAAACAACAGACGATTTATTCAGATAATCTGATTAGCCTGCTACACCACAGCTGATTATCACTTAAGTAGCCTAGGCTAGTTACCTAGAATTTACTGAAAAAGTTTTTAATGTTAGTGATCTGCTTCATGGAATAAATTTAACCTGGTTAATGCATTTGTCAAATGGACAACTGAGTTTGAAAAATTTGATTTTTTTTAAATAGTTTGTTTAATTGAAATTATTTAGAATTGAATTGTATTGAAGAGAGAGAGAGTGTCAATTGATTGGTTGTAAAGAAAAGTGGCGTGTCTCGGTAAGAACCAGGAAGTAGCCTACATGAACGCAGTCTGCAGTCGAAGAAACAAGTGAAATTAGGTGAACATTCCGATTACATAAAAAAATAAGATACATGTATTAAATTTCATATTACAACTGTTGTATAAGATAAAACTTAGTGCTGATCGTGTGTGGTAATTTTGCCCTAAATATGCTTAGAAGTAGAAAAGGGCAATGGCAGAAGCTTTACCAATATCACCAAAACAAAACGAGGCCAGGAGGAGTCTGGATAGACCTCTAACAAGTCAGTAAATGAAATAACTCACATCTAATGGACCGAATTATTCTTCTTTATTCTTTAATACTAATCGCTGATTGTTTATGAGTGTATTTATTTATTGCAAATAATTTTCATGTATAAATCAGTTCTAAATGTTGGTGTTTAATGGTGTTTTTCATCTTCATCTCCAGCTCTGTCATCCTCCAGTGGTCCTCTGTCATCCGAGCTCCAGTGCTCGATCTGTCTGGATGTGTTCACTGATCCAGTCAGCACTCCATGTGGACACAACTTCTGTAAGAGCTGCCTGAACCAGTGCTGGGAAAACAGTCAGACCTACAACTGTCCATTATGTAAAGAAACATTCAATACAAGACCTGACCTTAAAATCAACACAGCTCTCAGAGAGGTTGTGTTGCACTTTAAAGAAACGTCTGGTCAGAGTAAATCTGAGGTTCTCTGTGACATCTGTGATGATATAAAGAGGAAAGCTGTGAAGATGTGCCTGGTGTGTCAGAGCTCATACTGTCAAACTCACCTGGAGCCTCATCAGAGAGTCCAAAGCTAAAGAAACACAAACTGATCGATCCTGTGGAGAATCTCTGAGGTCTATATCTGTCAGAAACATGAGAAACCTCTGGAGCTGTTCTGTAGAGATGATCAGACATGTGTGTGTTTCCTCTGTGCTGTGACAGACCACAGGAATCACAACACTGTTTCTGTAGAGGAGGAGAGTGAAGAGAAGAAGGTAACAATATAAATACACAGTGTAACATGACAATTGTGTTAGATGGTGTTAAATCTGTTGAGTGTTTGTGTTTTCGGTTCTGTAGTCTCAGCTGATGAAGATGCAGACAGACATAAAGCAGATGATCCAGGACAGAATGAAGAGGATTCAAGACTTTAAACACTCAGAAGAACTCAGAAAAGTGAGTCTTACCAAAATGTTTTAATTAAAAAAAATATATATATATATATTCTCATGATGTTTTTTGTGAAATTCTTTAGATAAATGTTAAATTTCTCTTAGAAATAAAAACAAAAACAATGGTGTACCTGAATGTTAACCTGTACACTGAATGTGGATAGCCAAGATAATATTTTATCCAAGATTAACCAATGTTAACCAATGAGTTCATATATAAAAATATCTAACTTTTTATCAGAGACTTTGTTTTCTTGGCTAATCTGAGTACAATTGAGACATTGTTGAGATATAAATGAGATTACTGGGGTCTTTTTTAAAGGGCAACTCCACCCATTTGCATTAAGCTTTCCATTGTTAGAAACCCAGTTATACTATTGAATGGTCATGCAACACTTTATCATTTTCCCCTGAGACGAGAAGAAATCTGCTATTTACCTTTTTCACTTCCTCCTACAATGACGCAAAAATCGTCATTTTACGTCATTGTTGGCGGAAGTGTAAGAGAGGGCGATTTCAGTAAAAAACTACAAGCCCGAGTCCCCACCCTTTCAAACCTCGCCAATAGGGGTTGGACCTATTGCGCTAACAGACCTATCACAGATCAGTGCCAATGCGTTTGATTTCACTGGCAGAAACGTTTTGAAAATGTGGACGAAACTACTGAATACGCTGACGGATGCGTTATGGAGGATTGGGATTAACATTACACATCTTTTTTGGACGCTAAGCTAGCAGGCTCTTGTTCTGTGGAGAAAGCTGAGTAGTCAGGGGTTACCGTCCTCTTTTCCTGGACACGTCCGGCCGTCGATGTCCGGAATTCAGCTTTTAATTTCTGAAGTCGCCATTCATTGTTTACATGTAAGTTACAGCTTTTGTTTCAATCTAACTCAATTCCTTATGATTGGTGAATCTGACTGTTGTCTTTACATGAACGCCAAACAAGTGATCGGTTGATGCGTTTTAACATTGCTAAGAAAATTCCTGCTCCTCCGTGAGAGATACGAGACCGAGTAACTTACGTCTTAGGTGCCGCTCATCGGTAATCACGCCACCGGCCTTGCGCGTTATCCACACAGCCGGCACTCATCCCGGTTCGACACAGTGAAACCTGGCTCGTCTCGCGCCGTTATACATACAGCTCGCACTCGTTCCGCTGCCACAGTAAACATGATAAATGACGACTGTAGAACGCAAAAGCCGAATCGCGGACATTTTGGGCGATCTCGAAACACATTTCAGACAGACTCATCACGGAGAATCACTAGTAGACTGTTGTTTACATACTGCGAGGTTAGCGGTAGGCGTGGCCTCCTAGGGCAGCGAAGCAAATGAATTCTGGGAGTTGATGTTTTTCATTCACATAAGCCAAAAATACATTTTCTGTCTTTTCTCAGTCTAGAAAGCTCCAAATTAAAAAATAATTTCACATTTCTTCTACATAAATGACCCATTTTAAATACACATTCATCTTTCCAGAGGTGGAATTACCCTTTAAAGGTGACATATCATGAAAATCTGACTTTCTATAATTGGGGTCCCCTGTGCATCTCCCAACCCACTAACTTTGTTTTGGTAAGCCTTTCTCTGCAAGCATGTCAAAAAATAAGCCGATCAGATTTCGCTCCCCTTCTGATTTTAGGAAGGGGATGTTATTCTAATGTTACCGCCCCTTAATCTGCACGTTTCCACCCACTGCACCACCATTTGGTTTACGCAAGGGACAACAGTGTAACCAGTTCTTCTAACGCAATGGCAAAAGTTCGAGCAAATCATGCAAACTGTTCTGTCGTTGCTGCACAGACGAGCACAGAACACTATTTAGAGTCCCAGTGGATTAATTTTATTTTCAACGGAAATCCCCAGAAACAGATTATTCAATGTAACTCCACAACTACATAAATGTATCCACTAATTATTTAGGAACGTCCTGGTGCATCTAAGTTGCAACATCTTCCCAAGTCTCTCTGTAAGGCTGCACTCCGCTATTGGTTATTTCTGAGATTTTGGATGAGTGAGATTATTCTTTTGTTTTGTTTTTGCTACCGAATTTAGCTCTTGTAAAGGATAGTCCGTCTTTTGAACAGGGGTGGGGTTTTGCTCACACCCAGAAGGGGCAACTTTGACAAGCTGTAATAAATAATCCAGGGGTATTTTGAACTTACATTTCACAAACACATTGTGGGGACACCATAGATTTGCATTAAATCTTGTGAAAAGGGGCATATGTCACTTTTAAGGAAAAATATATCAGAGAAGCAAATTATTAAAGTCTTATTTTATTTCCATTGCTGTCTATGGGACAATGGAAATAAACAATTGAAAGAGATTGCTTTTTTTTTCAATATTTTATTTTTTTATTTTTTTACTAAAAATAAAATTGATAAAGTTAAATATTCTATGTATTATGATGTTATAATTTGCTTTGTAAAAAAAGGTGCTGAAGTAGCAATAAAAGATCATGTATTCCTTGATTTATCAGGAAACATCAGAGAAAGAGAAAGCAGAGAGTATTGAGCTCTTCACAGATCTGATCCGCTCCATTGAGAGATGTCAGTCTGAGCTGCTGGAGATGATGGAGCAGAAGCAGAAAGCAGCAGAGAAGCAGACTGAAGAGCACATTAAAGAGCTGGAGCAGGAGATCACTGAGCTAAAGAGGAGAGACACTGAGCTGGAGCAGCTCGCACACACTGAGGATCACCTGCAGCTCCTACAGGTCAGTGTAGATCCTTCTGTCTGCTCACAACACAGCACAACACTGAGACATTTCTGCTCTCTCCTGCTGTAGAGTTACCCGTCTCTGAGCAGACCTGCCCGCACCAGCAGCTGCACTGAGATCAGTGTTGGTGACACTCATGTGAGTGTGGGGACTCTGATGAAATCTCTGATTCAGCTGCAGGAGACTCTAGATGAGAAACTCAACAAATCTGGTAAGAGAATGTCAGACTACAGTATATTTTGACAGTATTGATCTTATATTAGATGTCATCTAAATATAAAATCAGTTGAAGGAGATCAATAATCATGCGTACAATGTAAAATTGCAAAAGTAATAATGTTGCAAAATCCATTAGACCCATAGGACAGCTTACAATAAGACAACTGTGATTTTTCCTACTACACATTTTTTTCTTAATTCCGCTACATATGTAAACACTTCTTCTGTGTAATTTTGTACTTCAGTTAATATGTGCTGTTTTATCTATTTTTTCCCATATGCATACTGTGAACAGAAATGAACCATTTAAAAACCTAAGTGATTAGCTATTGTGTGATTTCTGTATAAAGACAACTCACAGTGATAAATATTTCCATAGAAACACAGTATGATCTGACCTGACCACAAATATGTACAGTATATTCACCAGTGTCAGTCATTTATAAACCAGCAGAGACCCATCCAACCGTCAGAGAACAGGATCTGATATTGAATAAAATATGTATCATTCAAACATATAGAATGTATTGTCATTTGTATCCACAGTGCTGAAGAGGATGCAGCAATATACAGGTAATCTGTGATGTCCATGTTCACATTTTCACACAATCAGTTTAAAGTCATATCCCAAAGTCTATACTTTATTTTTGACATTATACACATCATATTATAGAATTTGTTGTGCATATCTGATCTCTCTTACAGTGGATGTGACTTTGGATCCTGATACAGCTTTTCCAACGCTCATTCTGTCTAATGATGGAAAACAAGTGACATGTGGAGAGACTGAGCTTGAACTCCCAGACAACAAAGAGAGGTTTAGTTGTTGTCCATGTGTCCTGGCAAAAGAAGGATTCAGTTCAGGAAGATTTTATTTTGAGGTGCAGGTAAAGGGAAAGACTAAGTGGGATTTAGGAGTGGCCAGAGAATCCATTAACAGGAAGGGATTGATCACAGCAGCTCCTGAGAATGGATACTGGGCTGTGTCCCTGAGGGATGGGAATCGCTATCAGGCTTATGAATCTTCTTCTGTCTCTCTGTCTCTGAGAGTGAAGCCTCAGGTGGTGGGTGTGTTTGTGGATTATGAGGACGGGTCTGGTTTCCTTCTATGATGTGATGTCCAGATCTCATATTTATTCTTTCACTGGTCAGTCTTTCACTGAGAAACTCTACCCATACTTTTGCCCTTGTAACAACAAAAAAGGTAAAAATGCAGCACCACTAATCATCTCACATGTCAGAAAATAAGGTTTTATTGCTGTGTATACTGTTTTCAAATAAGACATTTCATCAATTTTTCTAGTATTTTTGTATTTGTTTTCCTGCTTTGAAAATCTACTGAAACTCTTGCTGTAAATAAAATTGTGCTTAATTTGTATGAAGGATAATTTTGTTCGTAAATAGTTTTTTTTTTTCTAAAGGCAAAAATGTGTGCTTATTAGTCTTCTTTTTTCTGCTCTACAAAGTGAAATTACATGTACAATATTTGATCTTAACAAACATCTGAATAAAGAGCTATGTTTGTTTCTAACTTAAGGACATTTTATAAAGAAGTTTATTGAACATATTGGGAAAGATAAATATGCATTCTTCCACAACTGAAGTGTTATTCAAAATAATGGCAATAATATTTTCCATACTAACTGTTCACATTGAACATTTGTAACCTAATGTTGAAAACTAAGACCCCCAAATCAGACAAACCAGGCTACCAGGTTGACTTTTTTCCCCAGGTGATCGCTGATATACAGCATATGCACGGTTGTCTGAAGTTCCCAATGAGACATTTCATCATATTGTAATCACAACCCTTTCCCCAGAAGCGGTGAAGTGTTAGGTCTATGACAGCGTGGCACAGGTGAGGGTGGTGCTAAGCTGTATCCTATCAGTGACAGGGGGATATCTTTGGAGATGTTTGGCTGGTTCAGGCAGTCATAGGCCCCATGACCCCCTTGGTAAAACAACGGGTTCATTCTTTGCTCCCGCTGCTGACCTCATTGTCTCTTTGTGAAGTGAAAATCCAGAGTTGCATTCTGCTCAATGGTCAGACAGCTGCTGGTGTGTGTAGCATCTCTGCTATGATGATGGTGAGTGGATGAGAGAGAGTCCGAGCCGCCAGGAAACCCTGGATCCAAATGACCAAAACATGGTGAGTCACAGTGTACTGAAATTCAGAGGCATATCTTTATTCCATTATTATATTTGGAAAGATTATGTTTATTGGGTGTGTCAATATGAGATTGTGTAGAATTGTTTGATTTTTGGCAATATTAAAGGTGAAAGTCTTTCAAAAAATTTTTTTTAAACCTTGGTGCTTTATAAAACAGTGCAATTTTATGAAGAAAATAATGAATTATTACATTTATAAATAAATACAATTTAATTTATAATATAATAAATATAAATTTATATTATAATAAATATATTTTTATATTATAATAAATATAAATGTATATTATATATTATAAATGAAAAAAACATTAATTTGTTTGCTGTTTACTTAAACAACTAGCTATATTATTTTAGTGAATTAAGTTAATTTAATTTAGTGATGGAGTGTTTATTGATAGTTCATAAATAAAGAAATCTATTGTAATTATTTTCACAAGACATACGAGACAGAAATGTCCATGATTTTTCCAAAAGCTGGGATGGATGAAATGTTGCATTACATAATGAGAAATGGACTCTTGCTTTGAGTAGATTTTTGTTGTTGTTGTTGTTGTCTGCTGTTGCTGCTGTTGTACTGTACAGATTTTGACAAAGTATGTCATTATGATTTCATTTGCATTTAGAAAAGCAGTACAAACAGGGGTTATATCTGGGGTTTACACCAGATCTCTGTTATTGGCTTATTTACTGACACTGCGATTGAACATATCTTACAGAGTCTCAGTGGAGATGCTGTGGCAGTGATTGAGAATCCTGTGGTGGTCAGTCAGTCTTTCCCACACAGAGCATCTACAGGTGGACATGATTGAGTCGGGACAGAATGATCCCACCTGGCACAGAGAACTGCAGTTTCTCCATCCAGGCAAGTCTGTTGCTAACACACACCTGAGTAGACATCTGAGTAGTTTCTGTATTTATATATAAAAAAAGCATGGTTTTCAGTATTGCCATTTGTTTTTTGGACATCATATGAACATTTATGGCTATTATTTCATTCAGTGTCTGGAAAGTGTCGGCCCATAAACTGGTGAGAGTGTTTGCAGCTCTGTGTGTACTGTGTCTGCTGGGAGGTGTTGTCATTGGAGTTTGGTTCATAGGTAAGATGTTCAATCCTTCAAAAGCATTGTTCAAATTTTGTGCAATAAAGGCCTGGTTTCACATACAGGGCTTAGATTTAGCCAGGATTAAGCCTTAGTTCTTAAACAATGGCACTGACATAGTTTAAGAAATGTCAGTAAAAGTTGCTTTCAGTTAAAACGGCTCAATAATGCATTTTAGTCTGGGACTAGGCTTAACCCTAAAACAGTATTCTGGACAAATGTGGGCAAAATAGTTTTGATTCATTTTTTAAAAATACGGTAAAAGACTTGGCTGCTTTTCCTAAGTGTGCCTCCTGAACACACTTTTTTTTTTTTGACTCAATTCTACAATGTTAAGTGGGTGGAAAAAAACTCCTCAATCTTGTATTTAGGTCAAAAATGGGCACCCATAGAAATGAATGGGAAAACTGTAATTTAAAGCATTCTAAAATAAGCCAAAATAAGACACCAGGTGACAGGAAAGTCACTTCATCTTTAGGTTTTAGCTCTAAGAACTTATTGGAATGATATTTTAATGTAGTTAAAAAATAAAAAAATAAAACTACATAGTAATTAATTTACATACAAATAATTTACATACAAAATATGGTATTTTTGAAGTAAATAAATTCAAAAATACCCCCAGAATAAAAAAACACCATAAATGGATAGACAAAACTTTATTGAAGACAGTGATATAACATTTATAATCCTCTGTGCCCTCTTGTCCACAATTACAGGATTAAGGGCTATAAAGTGAATACGGTTGGAGGGCTACACCTTGTTTGTGAAACCAGGGGTAAAATAAATATGTATGCAGTGAAGAGTGAACATTTAATGTCTTTGTCCAGTGAAAATTCTCTTAAGGCCTAATTCAGCTCAGAGCCCTGCCAGCCTGGGAGACGCCAAAGACACATCCTTCTGCAACATAACCGAGGATATCTCTGTGACAGACCCCAGGAAAGGTATTTGTCCCCCATGCTTTTTATGCACAGACTCTATAATAGAGCCTCGACCGATAAAGGATTTTGAAAGCCGATATAAAAACAAATATTTAGGGATGCTCCGATCAGGATTTTTGCAGCCGATACCGAGTACCGATTTCTTGTCATGGTGATCGGCCGAGAACGATACCGATTCCGATGCTTAATTGACTTAATATAAGACAAATAAACAAAATGGAACAGTTTAATGCAGCCCATAAGGTTTATTTTAACATTGTTCAATACTGTGGAGGACAAAATAAACATTTAGTCTCCTAAAATGGAGAAGTCTGATGTAACTTAAACATCGTCCAATACAAGTCTGAGCAGGACAAAATAAATAAATAAAAAATCAAACAAAATTTAAAACTCCTAAAAGAACAAATTGAAGTGGTTTGATACAACTCATTAGGATTTAATCTAAACATTGTTCAATGTTAAAGAGAATAAAATAAATAGAAACATTTAAACTCCAACATGGAGAAGTCTGATGTAACAAATAAGGTTTAATTAAACATTCTCCAATATACAGTATTACCGTACGTCTCTTAAAGCATTGCACGTCATCAAATCGCGATCGGTTTGTAAGATCGGCCAAGTTAGTGAGTACTGATCGAGTCAAAAATTGTTATGATCAGCCGAGACTATATCTCCGGCCGATCGATCGGAGCATCCCTACAAATATTTGTTGGTTTTAAAATCCGATATTCCGATATATCGGCCGATATTTTATTTTTTCAGAATTGCGCAACAAAACATTAACAGATTTCCCTAACATAAGTTATTTGTAGTTATTTATGAGTTTTAGCTAAAATAATATGATAATGCATTTTAAAAAGAAACTTGTTTCTTTTATTGTCACAACAGAACAGAGGAACATCAAAATATATTAAAGTTCTGCTAAATAAAATAATAATAAGTCCCTACATTGCCTTATAAGCTACCTGCAACCTGGATCAGCAGGTTGCAGGATGTGTGGCGCGTTTTAAACGAGTGTTGCCAACAGGGACAATGTAGAGTGCCCTCTGGTGGACAAACTATACAACTCCAACACTCATGACATGGTTGAAGAGTGTTTTGTCCGTTTTTATTTTATTTTTGAAATATTAATTTATCGGCCATTATAACTGCCGATACCGATAGTTTGGAAAATGCATAATATCTGCCGATAATATCGGCCTGCCGATAAATCGTTCTGAGCTCTACTGTGTAACAACAACAGAGACACCGCAGGTAAACAGCACAGTGGACGTTCATCCAAACTCACTGGCATTACAAACAAAGTGGCATAAACAATGTCCTGTGAAAGCTGTAAACACATAAACAAGAGAAGCACACTAAAGGGAGAGGGAGTGAAAAATAAGTGGGCTATCCAACTAGTGTTGTAACTAACTGAAAGAAGCAACGTTACCAACTTTGAGTTCATTGTAGAGTGATAGTTCAGTGGTTCAGTGTAACTTTTACAGTATGTTTTTAATGTCTGAGCTAATGGAAGAGTCTAAACACGGCTGAAACAGTCCTTTCTCTCATATGTAACAATGCAAAGTCTCATTCATTTGTGAATTGGTTCATCCTAAATTCACCTCTCCTCATGTGAAAGCCCTGAAAAGTCTGAGGCTTTAGTAAATTTTTCTATCTTAAACCGGTACTCCCATAATAGCGATGGATAGTCCTTTATTGCCCTCTCCTTTATATGAAATCCTTAAAAAATGTGATTTATAGTGAAACTTTCATCCTGAACACTACTCTAGTGTTGGAGTGTTGGAAAGTACTATTTATTCTAGTGAATATTTTGGTATAAGTAAATACAGTTAATTTAAGTAAATCAACAAATTTGAAACAATTATTCACCAATTCCAGTCGCCTGTGTAACGCTCTGGGTTGAATAAAAAAATAAAAGTAAATAAATAAATATTTTGATATTTTTGAGTTAAACATTCAGTTCAGTTTAGTGAGTTTTTGTAACTTATTATCATTTTTGTATAGTTTTAATTTATTTTTATTACAGTTTTAATTTTCCAAATGTAAATGAAAATATTTTGTTCATATTTTATTTCAGTTAATGTTACTTTTATTTCAAGTCATCATTACACATCTTTTTTTAAATGGTTTGACGTTTTAGTTTTAGTTAACTATAATAACCCTGCTGGGGTTTCTGATGGTTATGTGTGTCTGGAGTGCTAGAGACAGGGAAGAAAAGAATCGAAATAAATATCCTCATGCATGCTGCTTAGTTGTTTATTGTATTTGTGTGTTCAGTCGGTTATGTCAATTATGGTGTTTTTGTTGTATTTAATATAAATGTACCAAACCTGATGCACCTTAATGAGGTTACGAAATACTACAATTTCAACACAATCCTTTTTATTTCAAATAAATTCAATTAAAAGTTCATATCTCATGACAGCAGTCTCATCCACAAAGCTACAGTTTGTTGTTTTGGAGTGATTTTGACTGAAATGGGACTCAGTGTTTTACAGGATCAGTGTGGAGAACTCTCTTCTGGAGATCCAGCTGGAGAAGCTACAGACGTGGCTGCCCGTATGTCTACGAGAGGTGGAACTCTTCTCTGGGAAGCTCTGTATGTCGACAGCTGGGCTATCTGAGGTGAGCATGCTGACAGCTGAATCACACACACACACTTACAGCTCTCAGCACCTTTCACTTGAGTACCAGCTGTGGCTGTTTTCTATAGGTCAACCATTCATAGAGCGACAGCAGTGTTGAAATGTACTTTGAAGTCCGTTCTAATTCAAATCATGACGTGCTGAGTACAGGTATTTCGAAGAATATTAAAGAGATAGTTCACCTACAAATGAAAATTCTGTCATCATTTGCTTACCTTTATGTCACTCTCTGAGCAGTTTGACTACTACTAATGTGGACAATTGCCCGGTTCCACAGACTGAGACCCACAGTAAGCCTAACCTCAGACTAAAACGCATGTTTGTATGGAAGCTTGTTTCCGCCACTGAATAAAAAAAAAATAATGATTGTGTCTTTTTATCTCAAAATTCTGACTTTATTCCAGAATTGTTGAGATGTAAAGTTAAGAATTGCGTGCTATATAAATGTCAGAGTCAATTGCGAGATATAAAGTCAGAATTGTGAGATATAAAGTCAGAATTGTGCAATATATAAGTCTAGCAATTGTGTGTGATATAAAGTCAGAATTGGGAGATATAAAGTCAGAATTGCGAGATATAAAGTCAGAATTGCGCCACATATAAAGTCAGAATTGTGTGATATAAAGTCAGAATTGGGTGAATAAAGTCAGAATTGCTGAGATATAAAGTCAGTAATTGCGCATATAAAGTTAGAATTGCGTGATATAAAGTCAGAATTGGCGAATATATAAAGTCAGAATCTGTGTGATATAAAGTCAGAATTGTGTGATAGTAAATGTACAGAAGTTGAATGTGTATATAAAGTCAGAATTGGGAGATATAAAGCAATTCTAGAAAAAATTCTGAGAAATTCTGAGAATCGCAATTCTGAGAAAAAAAGAGAAGTGCGACTTTTTATCTCACAATTCTGACTTTATATCTACGCAATTCTGACTTTATATCACACAATTCTGACTTTATATCACGCAATTCTGACTTTATATCTCGCAATTCTGACTTTATATCTCGCAATTCTGACTTTATATCTTCGCAATTCTGACTTTATATCATCACAATTTTGACTTTATATCTTGCAATTCTGACTTTATTTCACCCAATTCTGACTTTATATCACGCAATTCTGACTTTATATCTCGCAATTCTGACTTTATATCTCGCAATTCTGACTTTATATCACCGCAATTCTGACTTTATATCACGCAATTCTGATTTTATATCACGCAATTCTGACTTTATTTCACCCAATTCTGACTTTATATCACGCAATTCTTGACTTTATATCTCGCAATTCTGACTTTATATCTCGCAATTCTGACTTTATATTTCGCAATTCTGACTTTATATCACGCAATTCTGATTTATATCATGCAATTCTGACTTTATTTCACCCAATTCTGACTTTATATCACTGCAAATTCTCTGACTTTCATATCTCGCAATTCTGACTTTATATTCGCAATTTTCTGACTTTATATTCTTGCAATTTTCTGACTTTATATCACGCAATTCTGACTTTATATCATGCAATTTTGACTTTATTTCACCCAATTCTGACTTTATATCACGCAATTCTCGACTTTATATCTCGCAATTCTGACTTTATATCACCAATTCTGACTTTATATCACGCAATTTGACTTCACATTTTGCAATTCTGACTTTATATCTCGCAATTTCCTGACTTTATATTCTAATTTCTGACTTTATTTCACCCAATTCTGACTTTATATCTCGCAATTTTCTGACTTATATTGATCTGCATATTTAATTCTGACTTTATATCACGCAATTTCTGAACTTTATATCTATTGCAATTTTCTAACTTTATATCACTCGCAATTCTGACTTTATATTCTCGGAATTCCTGACTTTATATTTGTCAAATTCTTGAATCTTATATCATGCAATTCTGACTTTATATCTCGTAAACTTATTGTGACTTTTATATCACGCAATTCTGACTTTATATTTCGCAATTCTAGACTTTATTTCACCCAATTTTGACTTTATATTCTCGCAATTTTGACTTTATATCTCGCAATTTCGACTTCATATCTGAATTGCGACTTTATATCACACATATTCTGACTTTATATCTTGCAATTCTAACTCTATCATCTCCCAATTCTGAGAAATAATGTCTGAGAAATTCGGAGAAATAAGAAGTAAACTCGCAATTGAGTCAGAATTGTGTAGATAAAAAGTCGCATTACCTTTTATATTTTCATTCTATGGCGGAAACAAGCTTCCATATGTTTCAGCAGTCAACTTGCACTGACATATCTTTTCACTGACATTTCTCATGTGCCGCATTGTTCTTCTTCAATATATCACACCAGGCCAATAGGGAAATATTTTGCAGAATCTTAGAGCTGCTATTTTTTTATGTAATGAAAGTGAAAAGTGTTCCAAAAGCACAATGAAAGTTCTGTTATGTAGAGCATACAACCGTTCAAATATGCATAAACCTAAACATGATCTGATGGCTACAGTGAACGAGCAAGAAATTAGGAAATGACATTAGAATTCGTTAATGATGTTGATGGAGTTTTATTAATTTATTTGAATAATGATTTTATTTTTAGCAAGTGTGGCAATCTGAGTTTTGTCAAACAACCTCTTTCTTTCAGATTATCTGAAAGCACAAAGGGGTGAATCTGACTGACATTGGTCCGAACTACACTGATGGATTTGTCCAAATCACCTCAGAAAACCAAAGCAATTTGGAGAGTTTATGGCGTTTCAGGTGATCAAGAAACTACTTTATTGGATGAGTTTCCCGAACAAACAACTGTCATAAATTGAATTCATTTTTTTTTCTTTTCTTTTTTACTCTAGAGGAAGCTGTAGTACAGGAAAGGTTATAGCATTAAAATGTTTTGGTAAGTCTTAAGTTAATATATAAGTCTGAAATAAAACTTCCTATCCACATACATCTGTTTGCTGGTAATTTGGTTCATTATAGAGTGTGGGACCAGAGCAAAGTTACCCAGGATTATTGGAGGAGTGGAAGCCACTCTGGGCAGATGGCCTTGGCAAGTGAGCTCCTACTACAGCAACCGCCACATCTGCGGAGGATCCATTATCACCCACCAGTGGATAGTTACAGCTGCTCATTGTGTCCACAAGTAAGATTCTACATTTACATTCAAATCAACATGAACTGGTAGTTGCAATAGTCTTTTCCCCCCTATTATGAGCAGTATATCAAAGTCAAACGACTTCTTGAGCAAAAAAAAAATAAAATAAAAGTAGAAGGGGACTTGATTTTGTCCATTGGGAATTGATTGGATTGTTTTGGTTACTATTGCTGTACTAATGAGGGACAGGAAGATGAGGAAGGATAAGTTATGTAGCCCTCAAACCGTATCAACTTTATAGCCCTTTATCCTGTAATTGTGGACAAATGTGGGCGCAGAGGACTCAGGTGTGATCCTAATTTTTATTTATTATAAATGTTATATCACTGTCTTCGATAAAGTTTTGTCTATCCATTTATGGTGTTTTTTTTTACTTTGGGGGTATTTTTGAATTTATTACTTTCAAAACGTACCATATTTTCTATGTAAATTATGCTTATTTTATGTTTTATTTTTATTATTTTTTTTAACTACATTAAAATATCATTCCAATAGGTTCTTAGAGCTAAAACCTAAAGATAAAGTAGTCTTTGCTGTCACCTGGTGTCTTATTTTGGCTTATTTTAGAATGCTCTAAATTACAGTTTTTCCCATTCATTTCTATGGGTGCCCATTTTTGACCCAAATACAAGATTAAGGAGGTTTTTTTCACCCACTTAACATTGTAGAATTGAGTAAAAAAAATGTGTGTGTTCAGGAGGCAAACTTAGGAAAAGTAGCCAAGTCTTGTACCGCTCAGATCAAGGGAAGTATTTTTTAAAAAAATAAGTCAAAACTATTTTGCCCACATTTGTCCAGAATACGGTTTTAGGGTTAAGTAAAGTTATTATGATAAGTTAAGTTATTATGATGATTAGGGAACTTTTTTTAAATAATGATTTGGACAGATACATCTTTTATAATAAATACTGTGATATTCAATATAAATAATAAAATGGTCAATTTTGATTTTCATGATGACTTTATATGAGTTATTTGGGTGAATATCACAAAACCTGTCATAAACAACAACAAGGACCCAAAACCAAAATAAAAAAAATAAAAAAACAGGAAAAATATTTGGTTTAAGTGTGCTTAAACCCCAAAAGGACATGTTTTTGTGAGACTCATCGACTGGAACAGTGTAGTTGTTGACAGTAGTGTTGGAATGTAGGTTCAGTGAATACAAAAGTTACAGGATTAAATATGAGCATACGAAAGTGATAAAATGAGCATATTTCCAAAGATAAAAGTGCAGTATCCCTTTAAGTGTCAAATGGGTACTTGTGTCAATAGAGGGTCAGAAATCCCCTCAGATTTCATTAAAAATATCTTAATTTGTCTTCCGAATATGAATGAAAGTTTTATGGGTTTGGAACGACATGTGCGTGAGAAAATAATGACAGAATTTTCATTTTTGGTTGAACTAACACCTTAAGTGTGTTTATGGTATAATTTGCTTATTGAAGCTACAGGCTACCTCAAGTGTCCAGTTGGGTGGTTTATGCTGGCATTATAACCAGTAATTCAGCTAAACTGGCTGAATACCAAGGCTTTGCTGTGGAGAGGATCATCTACAACAAGAATTACAACCACAGGACTCATGACAATGATATCGCTTTGGTTAAATTAAGAACTCCTTTGAACTTCTCAGGTGAGCGATACTTTATTAATTACATGTATAGTATGTGTGCCACTATATGTCATGTATCTCATTAGGCATATCTGCCATTTCTTTCTTTAGACACCATCAGACCTGTGTGTCTACCACAGTATGACCATGATCTCCCAGGTGGGACCCAGTGCTGGATCTCTGGTTGGGGATATACACAGCCAGATGACGGTAGTGTTATTCTTCAAATGAAACTCAACGAGGGCCTCTAGCGGCCAAAACAAGTCCATAATCCTGACATAAATACGCACTATTTATCATTTTATGATTTAGGATTTAAAAGCTGTCATAAGACATTGTTCTTTTTGTAAATGTAAATTATCTCCATTCTTTTTTGAAGTTCATATACCCGAGGTTCTCAAAGAGGCACCTGTACCTTTAATAAGTACAAAGAAATGCAATAGCTCTTGCATGTACAATGGAGAGATCACTCCTCGAATGCTTTGTGCAGGTTATACAGAGGGAAAAGTTGATGCATGTCAGGTGAGCTCCATGTATTTTACCCAAATTACATGCCATGTGTAGAATGTTTTTCACAAATATATGATATTGAATTATTAATGGATCTTCATTTTCTTAGGGGACAGTGGAGGCCCTCTGGTTTGCCAGGATGAAAATGTTTGGAGGCTGGTTGGTGTTGTTAGCTGGGGAACAGGCTGTGCTGAGCCAAACCATCCAGGGGTTTATACTAAAGTGGCTGAGTTTTTAGGGTGGATATATGAGATTATAGAGGTAAGTAAATGAAGAGACAATGGCCCTTTAAATTCAAACTCTGCTATTAACTTCCTTTTTGCGCTCTTGCATCCTGATTCCTGTCCTAGAGCTACTAATGGCTGATGTTTGATAGTAGAAGAGAAGAGAAGAATATCCTGACCTGTGGCCTTTTTATTTTATTTATTATATTTTATATATTATATTATAAAGATTACATTTAGATGTTTGTACATTGCATGTTTACTGTTGTGTTAGCCTTATCAAGAAAATTGTGATTTTAAAATAAACGTTTGATATTTACAACAGAGAACAATGTGAGCTGTTCTGTACATTGTTGTATTAAAAATAAAATCGTGGAGGGGGTTGTCCACCGATTTCTCGGATATATAATTTGTTGCAGAGAACAGTAGCAACCCACTGAAGAGATACGTCTATCCTCACATTTATACTGTCTATGATCCTCACAGAGCACTTTCATTCCAGTTCAAATATGGCGCTGCTGTGTAAGGTATGATTTCCATCAAAAGTAGAGGTTAACGTTACTGTTAAGCTTCGTCCAATCACAGTTTATTGTTGTTACTTAATTACTTAATAATTTTCTTTGTAAAAGTAAAAAAAAACAGTTGTGTATTCGGCCCATTGATTCGGCCTACATGTGTCTCTGGAAGCAGTTATTTTGACTAAACAACGCCATCTACCGGAAGAAAAGTGCATGTGTTAAAATAGTTTCTATGGTAACCTTTGAGTTCAACAAGGTGAGGAAAAACTGTCCGGGACTGATCATTTGCTAGCACTTCTACAAAATTATTATCGTTTATCCAAGTATTTGTGACTAAATAGTATCTGCGAAACGTCCGTTTTGTTTCAAACAGTTTTCGTTGGGTATTAAATTAGTCGTATTAACTTTTTCTTTAAGTTGTTACAGTAGTTTTGATACATTTTAAGTATGGCAAATCCTGGCTATGATAATAAAGGAGCTCTGCAGCAGGTAAATCAGTTTTGGTCGATGTTAGATGACATGTCTCAGAATGATCCGGAGGCCTACAGGACCTTCATTGAACGCCAGTTACGGGAGGGAGCGGAGTTTCACTCCCGCCGGAGCCGCACGCCTGCATCCGCACTTCTGTACTGGTAAACCACCATTAACCTTTAACGAAACTCTGCTTTGACTGATTTTATAGATCTTATCAAACAAACAGACCACTGAAATTTATATGAGAGCACTTTAGATTATCATTTGATTTGATGGTGGGTGGTGTAAACACATCCCAGCAAACACAGAACGTTCGCCTAACGTTCCTCGAATGGTCCCATGAGGTTATTTTTTGGGAACCAAACAAGAACTTTATAGGAACGTTTCATGTATTTAGGTTATTTTTAGGTTACATTTATAACGTAAGGAGAATGTGCCGGGAACTCATCCTTAACCTTAAGGGAAAGTTCAAGGAACGTTCTGTGAACCAAAAACTAACGTTCCCACAACCTAAATTTGTTTGCTGGGATGACATTACCATGTGTTTTTGCACGTTACTGACGATAATTTTCATCAAACGCTAAGAATGTGATAATCATTTAGTATGGCATTTGCATCTGATAGCTTTATCTGAACCATTGTGCCTCAGTAAAAGTTAAAAATGCATGGCATGTAACTTTACAAATAATTGTAAAAGTGAAATAATAAAGATGTTATGTATGATTACTATACAGGGATCAAAAGAGGATGTATTGTACATTAACATTTGCGGTTGGAAACGCATACCAGCGGCCACTTCTTACAGTGATCCTGTTCCTGTGTGTGGAGGACGAATGGAGAAAGTAACAGAGGAGAAAGGTACAAAAACTCAACATCATCATTGCTGCTTTCAAAAGATTGTCTTTCACCAAAAGATTCACTTTTAGGTGGTGTAACCCCTCACACCCGGGTCTCAACTTTACCAGCTCCCAAGCGAGCCTTTGAACCCCGGGTCTTCGGCATGAGAGTCTAGCGCTCTAAACAAGGAGGCTAAAGACTGCAGCCCCTAGCGTCTGTCGCTAGAGTGCCTATTGAGATCGGGGAGTGAGGTTTACTCGCACAGAAACTACTAGCTGGCCTCCGTTACACTCACCCCCCTGAAACCTCACTCTCATCCGGGTCACGGCACCAATGTAACCCCTCACACCCCGGGACGAACTCGACCCGCTCCCGAGCGAGCCTCGAACCCGGGTCTCCGGCATGAGAGTCTGGGCGCTCTAACAAGGAGGCTAAAGACTGCAGGCCCTAGCGTCTGTCACTAGAGTGCCTATTGAGATCGGGGAGTGAGGTTTACTCGCACAGCAACTACTAGCTGGCCTCCGTTACAGTGGCATTTGTTCTGTTATGCACTGGTTCGCAGTCTTGTATTTCAAGTAGCTCTATTTTGTCCTTCAGTAACTTCCTGTCTCCCAAGACTTCTTAAACACCTTTTTATCTTGAGAAATTCTGATTTCCTTTGTATGTTTGTATTTTTGCAGAGCCATACAGTGTTGTTGATGTGGCCTTCAACCCTGCAGTTCTGGAAACAGCAGCGAAGAGAAACATGAGAAAGAGCAGCTCCATCTGCTTGCTGTGAACTTCATCCAACAACAGCACAACCTGAGTCTGTCCCAACGTGCAAACTCACCAAAGACAAAATCAAAGGCAGCATTCAGGATATGAAGCAGCGTCTCATGTCACCACATACATCCCAATCTTCTCCCAATAAGCCACAATCTGAACCAGGTAAAATATGCTTTAGAAGTGTAAAGACAGTTTCATCTTACAAGTTTTAAGAGCTAAGTTACAGAGGTTAAATAGCTAATTGTTATGCACCTGCTGGAATGCAAATTATGTGATTTTGCAATATTAAAGAGTTAATTCACCATAATTCAACACAAATGAAGAATATTTTTAATGAAATCTGAGAGCTTTCTTTCCCTTTATTGACACCACTTTCAGGCCCCAGAAAGTTAGTAAAGACATCATAAAATGAATCCACTGTGACCCAAGTGGTTTAACCCTATAATTTTATGAAGCGATGCGAGTGCTTTGTTTATGCAGAACAATGTCATTTACCAGTTTATTTACAAAATATTAGTTCATACAACAGCATCTGCTCATGCTTCTTAACAACAAGTAAGCTGTAACCACAACCATTCACAAAAGGTGCTCTTGTTTGAGTTTATTATTTTATTAAAAAAATTTACAAAAGTGGTAAATTAACATGTTTTGTGCAAATAAGGCACTTGTGTTACTTTATAAAATTGAGGTTAAACAACTTAGGTCTCACTTTTATGATGCCTTACGAAGATGAACTAGAGACTTAAGGGTTTGAAGTGACACGAGGACGAGTAATTAATAACAGAATTTGAATTTTTAAAGTGAATTAATAGTAAAATAATAAAAAATTGTCGACAAATATCTTTGTTGTCGAGTAGTCGTTTTCATCTCACGTGACCTAATGTAAGGGCGTGCAATATTGTCGATTTGACCGCTACGGCGCTTTGGCGCTAGAGTGTAAATGCAGCCCTTTATAAATGCAAGTGCGTAAAAGAAAAAACAGCGCAAATTATGACGAGTGCAAACTGAATTCGAACTAGCAAGGTTTGGCAAAGTTTTACAAAACTTAAAACCAACAATGCTGTCATGTGCAATACATGCAAGGCAGAACTTGCTTTTCACGGGAGCAGCACAACATGCATGTTGGAGCACTTAAAGAGTAAACATCCGGTCAAAAGATGAGCCAGTGAGAGTTCAAGTGTTTTCCAGCTGAGAGCTAACTAAACAAGTGGTAAATCTCTTTATTAGATCATGCAATACTACTAATAGTAATATTATCATCAATAATAATATAATTACAGTAATATGATGATTTATTTTGCATAGAATAAAGCTTGACTGAGCTTAGAAGTCAGGGATGTTTTTATTATTGTAACACTATTAGGTATTATAGTCTTAATACTTGCCTGTATTTTGTTCCATAATCATGAAGACTTTCAAAAGGAGATGTTAGGAATAATATCATAGTAGTTACTTTTTCTTTTTTCATTCTGTAAATTAAAAGGTGAATGAGAACATCTCTGTCAGCTCAATTCTCATGTAAAAAAAATATTGTAATTTTATATCTTTAATAATGGTTTGCAGATTAATATTTTACCCTTTTTGTGTCCTGAAGTAATGACCCTTTTTCTGTTTCAGTTCTATGAAAAGCAGTGGGCTTATTAAACAATGCTTATAGAGCATTTGTGTGTGATTTGAGTTAAACTTAAAGAGAATGACCTGTTTAGTTGGCTCAAAGTTCATTAAAACCACTATTTCAAAAGCTGAACTGATTTTCTTTTTATATTTTAGTAAGAATATGTATAACTCAATGTTTTAACTAATTGAAAAAGCTCAACAATCATTCCAAACTTAATGATTAGCTGGCAAAATAATCGATGATTAGTCGATTAATCGTTCCAATAATCGTTATATTAATCGATTATCAAAATAATCGTTTGTTGCAGCCCTAGAATTAACCCTTTGATTCTTCTCCTTTTTACAGGCCCATCACTCCTGCAGCAGATCTCCTCACTGCGAATGGCTGAGAGTAATGAGGATTTATCCATCCAACTGAGCATGGAGCCGGAGAAAAAGCAGCCCGATCAGGTCTCATTGAGGTGATCTCCAGCAGAGAATCAGACCAGTCTGAGCCACAACAACCCCGGCATCATCTCACAGTCTGTCCTGACAGCAGCGGCTCAACTAGGAGCCTGAAGCTGAGTGTTGAGCTTCCTGGAGTGAGATCTGTGTCACAGTGCCAGCTCAGCATCTCTCAGGTCAGTGTTCCCGTAGGCAAGCTGTGTGGTGTGTTTTCATTTTCAAACAAATGCCCTATTTTTACCGTATATAATGATTATCAGACTTTCTGTAATTCTGTTGGGACCAAATTAAATTTTCCATAGTTCTGATTTAACCGTTCTAAAGCCCTTATATTGTACACATTTTTTAAGGTTTTTATTCATGATGTGGACTCAATAAAGGATTTGTTTTTTATTCTTTAGGATGATATTCTCCTGGAAGTTGAGGACATTTATTATCTCCGTCTTCCATGTCCTGAGTTGGTCAAAGAGGAGACATGCATCGCAACATTCAGTAAGAAAGAAACAGACTCTTGATGTTTTAGTGACTGTGTTATGAGAACACTACACTCGTATTAATCAAGAAACCGAGGATATAAACACCTTCCGAATCTTTTCTGAGAAATATATTGTATTAGTATTTGTTGTCCCAAAGATAATTAGACATACATTCAAATTCAAGGTTACATATTATATTCACAGACAGAACCATCTTTTCTTAAATTTAAAAGAACCTTAAAAGACAATAATTATTTTGTTATTAGTTAACTAATTAATGTTTGATGTTTAAATAAATGAATAGAACACTAAAATGAGTGTTTTTATTAGTATATTTTTTAACTATATATATATATATATATATATATATATATATTTTTTTTTTTTAAAGTGAATTTAGGCATCACAACATTAGAAAGTACACTTTGAAAGCTTAAGCTTAAGATTACATTTAACTCTTATTAAATTATTCAGCTTGAAGTGAATGTTTCATGACTGCAAATGTAATTAAAATGTATAATGAAAAAAAAACGCATATATTGGCAGATAACCAATATGATGTATTGTGCACCGCTACGATTTTAGACAATTGCATACACAAATAAGCCTTCACCAGGGCACAGAATATCTTTAATAAAAGGGCGAATTTGCATTTACAACACAAACACTATGAACAGACATGCAAACTTGATAGGAAAAGTACAATCATTTTCAAAGAGAAAACTTCAATATGTTCAAATGTTACAAATTTTTACAAACAAAGTGGTCCCTGCTTTTACCACCCTTTATTTTTGAAGGATAGTCTGAAAGGTTGACATACATTAAGTGAAAAATATATTACAGAGAATGTGTGCATATGCTATGATATGTTCTCTTGAAATGGCATTTTTCTGGCAGGACAATACATGCACACAATGTGTGATGTCCTCGTCACAGTTTGGCAACTAATGCGACATGTTTATTATTATTATTTGTCACTGCACAAGACAAAATTTCAGTAAATAATCTTCTTTTCTTGCTCACTTATCACAATGGCATTGTTGAAACACTAGTTTTTTGGCAAACAAAACGTTCCATAACTGTAATACACTTTTAATCAGTATTTACTTGTAAACTGTTTTTTAATAATATTAAAATGTCATTTTTCTTTCAATCTTCAAAATGCATATACTCTATTTTACAAACACTTTCCTGATGTAATGACATAGTGAACAGGTTCGGTGAGATTCACAGTTGGCACAGGACAAAGGGTTCAGAGTTCCTGGGATGAGGTATATGTGGGCTAAAACATACATTCTGTCTCATACGCTCTATCTCCCTCTCCACGATCCTCTTCCACCCATGCAACAATTTTCCCTTCCCAGCCAGGTACAACAGCATCGTCCTGAAACACCTGAAAGACAGCATTCAGTGTTATTTCTCAAATACTCACAGCACATTTAGAAAAATACACTTATTTAGAAAGCATTCACTAATTCACAACATGGGGTGTGATTTTCACCTCTTCCTTCACCGTTCCAAACTCTGGATCCAGCGATTTAAAGTGATATCGGAAACATCCGTGTCTATCCACAGCTGCCTTGAAATCCTGTAGCGTGACCTCCCCCAGCCTACCAATAAATAGTTTATATTTAGATCATGAGACTTCTATAATGATGATGCTATGATGTCATTCTTGTAGTCACCTTTTAGGGATGTTGACTAGGAAGGGCGTGAGAGAGCGATCTGTATAGTAGAGTACTTTGGTTGAGGCTGCCGCACTAAGAACAGGGCTACTGTGAGAATGAGCAATCTCTGGAAAAAAGAAAATGTATATAGCTTATATTATTTTTTTCTAATTACGAATTGTTTGATATTGATCTTGTGTAGGTTAAAACTTGCATCGCAACGTTTAGTAAGAAAAAACAGACTCTTGATGTTTTAGTGACTGTGTTATGAGAACACTACACTCGTAATTAATCAAGAAACCGAGGATTTAAACAACTTCCGAATCTTTTCTGAGAAATATATTGTTGTATTAGTATTTGTTGTCCCAAAGATAATTAGACATACATTCAAATTCAAGGTTACATATTCTGTTCACAGACAGAACCATCTCTTCTTAAATTTATAAGAACCTTAAAAGACAATAATTATTTTGTTATTAGATAATGTTTGTTGTTTACATAAAAGGATAGAACACTAAAATTAGTGTTTTTATTAGTATATTTTTTTAAATATATATATATATATATATATATATATATATATATATATATATATATATTTAAGTGAATTTAGGCATCACAACATTAGAAAGTACACTTTGAAAGCTTATTTTGTGATTTGCTTAAGATTACATTTAACTCTTATTAAATTATTCAGCTTGAAGTGAATGTTTCATGACTGCAAATGTAATTAAAATGTATAATGAAAAAAAAAACCTCATATAGTGGCAGATAACCAATATGATATATTCTCAGCTGCTCTAAGAACAGGCTACTGTGAGAATGAGCAATCTCTGAAAAAAAAAGAAAATGTATATAGCCTATATTATTTTTTCCTAATTATGAATTGTTTGATATTGCTCTTGTGTAGGTTAACTTGCTTGTTAAATTTGTGAGCAATTTGTTGGTTCTTTTCAATGAATCATTTCAAAGATAGATCTAATTAAATATGTTTGAATTTGAATGATTTTTAAGCCAAGTAATCACAAATGACTTGAAAGCTTTTAAAAATGCATTCATTGGTCTAAAAAGTGGCAACCCTGCATGAATTTCTAGCTGAATAGCATTGAAGTGACCTACTTGAGCTTCGATGGCCATGATTCTCGTGTCGTGTGATTGGCTTTTCGCCCAGGAGACCTGGTTGAACCCTGTCGTGGTACAACAAATCGTTTTAAAATCAGCATGAAATGAAAATTCACTATTATCTACTTTCTAGATTGATCTTTCTGTGAACTATTCATTTGTGCATGTTTCATTTGTTATGTTTGACCACATAATGTTAAATCAAAACATCATAACTGTTAGTGATGGGCACTTTCTGAAACACATGGTTCGTGAAGCTTCAAAACGCTTGCAAATCAGAGCATTCAGAGCATGTATGCTCTGATGAATAGCGATGAATTCAGGTTGATTGACCCAAATCCCTGCCCACTTCTCCCCATATTTCCTGTTATCCAGAATGTTGGATACAGTTAATGGTTGACCTTGCCTTTCTCTCCTGCCGTTTCTTGGATTCTGTGTTGTGAAGGCGGTCCACCAGACTGGCCAGACCCTGCTCCAGCGTGTCCAGCATATGATGCTGTGGGTCATGACCGCTGAAACTGTCCCTCAGGCTGTGCAGAGCATCTCGCACCAGATGTAGCTCGTCTCCCTGATGCACACGGTCAGACACAAAATACACACATTTAGTAGAAATTGAGTGAATACTTTTTCTAAGCCAAGAATGGCATGACTCACCATTCTGTGCTGGAAAACAGTGGATGATGTATCCATCATGTGACTGTAGCCATTATTCTCACAGCCTGACAACTGGAGAAAACAATTTTGTATTAATGTCGAGCTTGACACATTTACTTGAAAGTCATAGTTTATATTAAAGCTGTTTATATTTCTGTTATTTATGGGAATATCTATGTAATAATATGCAAAGCTAAATACATGTAGAAGTAAATGGCAGTCTGAGACTATTGGTGTGCCATGGCTCCCTCTAGTGTAATAAATGAGAGCTACAGAGAGTTTACAAAATATTATAGTATAAATGTTAAAGAGATGTAAATTGTGTAAAATGTAAATTTTGTCAGCATCTACTCACCCTCAAGCTTTTTTTATGTTGAACACAAAAGATATTCTGAAGAATGATCGGTAACCAGACAGTTGACTATAGAGCTGGTAAGTCCTGCCAGTCCGTAAAACTCCAAGTGGACCTCTAGGTTGAAAAAGCGTCAATGCAAGTGAATGAGAGAAAATAATTATTTTCCGATCCCGTTTGAATTGTGCCATGAATGTAACATATGTTGTCTGTGAATTTTTTATATAATTTCTCATGTAACGAGTTTGACAGTATATTGTATGATTCTTTGGCTAGCATTTGTGGAATAGACTTAACGGGAAAGACTACACGTCCCATATGTGACGTCGCCGCATTACACATTTTCCCTCCACAAATCATGGTTTTCACCACGCTCAACTAGTTTGTCCTCTCCCTGAAAGAAGGCGGTGAAGTGCACCAAAGACACAGGCATGTTTAGCGGGATCCGTGTGCTAGTGGGGGTGATGTATATCAAACACGTCAAAAGAGTTGTAGTCCACAAAGTGCTCTCACACAAAATCTAACCGTATGGAAACACCGCTAAATTGTAGCATTCTTTACACGAAACATTATATAAAAAATTCACAGACAACATATGTTCACATTCATTGCAAAATCCAAACGGGATTAGAAAATAATTATTTTATCTCATTCACTTGCATTGACGATTTTTCAACCTAGAGGTCCAGCGGAGTTAGCTGAAGGGGCGGGACTTACCAGCTCTATAGACCATTTAATCTATGTCTATCTATAGCCATTGACTTCCATATAGGGAAAAAATACTATAGAAGTTAATGGCTACCTCAACTGTCTACCAACATTCTTCTAAATATCATCTTTTGTCTTCAACACAACTATCCCTTTAATAGGACATACAATAACTTGTTTTCACGTGACGCCACTGCGTTGCCATGGCGCGAAACGCAGATGGAGGGCAGGAAGTGAATTTCTATATTACCGTACGTTCACACCGCCGCGGCAAGAGCGTCAAAGTGGCCGGAAGTCATTCATTTTCAATGAGAGCCGGCAGCGAGCTCGGCGAGGGCGGCGCAGCGCGTCTTGGACGGTGAGAGCGGCGAGGAAAGTTGAAATCAGTTCAACTTTATGGTAATGAGCAATGACGCGGTCTCGGCGGCAACCAGCGGCAACCAATCGGAATGTAGAAGTGTTCCGTTTGAGAGAATTCCAGAGAACGCAGTCCTGTAAACTTTGGTTCTGGCCACATTAGTTCCCAAGCAAAATAGAGGAGGTTGATCATTTGAATTTGATAAGAGGGCGCGCAGCACTATTTATAGGCAAGATTTTCGCGCTAGAACACTTTTTCAGCGGTAATGCAAATTATAATAGCACTTAACCATGAACACAAAAGCCACACCACACACATATGGCTTTTCATTTCATTAGCAAACATGTCACTATAATTTTAAAGTTATTTCCATCGATCAATTTTCTGCAAAAATAACGACCGACATGCTTGTTTGCTTTGTGGCCCCTTTAAATACCGTTTTAAAAAAGTCACGCATTCGATCTACGTCAGAGCATCAGAGCATCCACAAATCTTTCCACGGCGTCGTTGACAGAGCGGCAAGAGCGAATTTTGCCGCTCTCGCGCGGCGGGGTGAACGTACGGTTAGGACACACTCAAATGCCTACGTTTTGCGTCGTTTATGGTTGCTCAAATCGATCAAACCACGAAGAGTTTTTGTCGTGCGCCAAAAGTTGTTGTTCATAAGGGGGGAAAATACAAGAAATTGACAGAAAAACACCGGGAAAAAATGCCTTGTAAACCTACGTCTGCGGTCGGGAGGAGCCGAATGGGAAAATGCCCGTGTGTGCAGTGATCACTTCATCAAATGTGAGTTAATACATTATTTATGTGGCTTATAATTACATTATTCAGGTGTTTAAATACACTTATGTGGCTGTTTGTGTAACGCACCAGTTCCCAACTTTGTAAAGTCAAAGTATGTCTGTAAGACGAGGTAGTTGCTGATATCTACAGCCTTGATGGCAGGGAAATCTCTCAATTCAGTTGAAAATCGGTCCTCTTCATAACTTAAGGATCACGTCCAACATATGTTTCGATTTTCTGTTTATATATTTCTCTTGTAATAGCGTCTTAAGTAGTACAGTACGGATTTTCCGTACTGCGCTCTTCACTCCTTGCCCTCCATCTGCAGTCTGCGCGTCAACACAATCACGTGACTGCAAACCACCTATTATTGCAGAAATGGGTCATTTTTGCCCTAGTAGTTTTAGTTACCCTATGATAGCTTCCGTTGATCCTGTGCAGGGCATCGTCCAGTTTTGCTTGTTGCTGCTGAAGAAGTCTGTCTTTCTGCCCAATTTCTTTCTACAATGATAAGTGCATGTGACAAATAAGATTTTTATGGATTTAATATGTACAGCAGAATACAGAATATTGGAGAACCAACACAGCCCTAATGAATTAAAACATAAAGATGAGTAAAGAACACTAGATAGGATTCAAGATGTTCAGCATCATTAGGATGAATTTGCTTACTTTGTATTCACTCAGAAATCTGTTCCGTTCGCTCAACTTCCTTTCCAGTTCCACCTAAAGGACAAAAAAAGCAAAAAGTTCGCAAATAAACCTTTATATATGTGATACGAAATAAAATAAAATGCAATTACATATAATACAAAAGTAATACAAAAAAAAAAAAAAAAATATATATATATATATATATATATATATATATATATATATATATATATATATATAGTTATTTATTTATTTATTTTTACTTTTGTATTACTTTTGTATTGTGGTGTAGCCAGACTTACATTATGTCCCTCCAGTTCCTCTCTGGCCATGCTGGATCTGAGAAGCTCCTGTTTGAGCTGTAGCACGGTGTCCTCCTGCACAGACATTCTCTGCTGCAAGGCATCCTGGGTAAACAGATGGACACAGAAACAAACCCTAACTATACCAAATGGCAACAAATCTGCTGTACACTGCAAAAGCTAATGTTAAAATGAAAGAATTGAATCATTATTCATACTTCTGTGATTTATAATATTACACACAATTTATTATGATATATTGTATTTTCTATTATAACTGAAACACGTTCTACACTTAATTGCACCTGGTCTCACCTTAATAGCCTGCAGATTACGTGCCTCCTGCTTGTATCTTAAAAGTTCTCTCTGAAAAAAAAAACACATTAAAACCCTCATTCAATGTACAAATTGTAGTATATTCAACTTATATATACAGTATACTGCATATCAGCCAGTATTTCTTTTCAGCAATTTAAGTTACCTTCAGATCTAAAGACTCTTCCATACTCTGGTCCAGACGACTGCGAATTAAAATCTCCAATGGCAGAATACAAAGTATATGTCATTACCATAATAGACTGTATATGAGACATGCAGAAAAGCATAGTTAAGTGTTACCAGCTGCTGCTCTGAGCTGGCACTTTCTCCAAAGCTGAGAGTAGATGTCTGCTCGTCCTCAGGTAGTGACCCATGCAGCAGTAAGGCCTGAATGAACACATGTGAGCATGAGGTTTCTGATGCAGCCTAATGTGAGTAAAACTAGTCTGCTCGCTGTGAACATATGCTATTGCACAAACAGTGTTCCTAACAACAGTCATCACATGATCAACCTCGGATGCTGTTGGATGATTAGACTAGCAGCTTCTCACTTAAAGCTGTATTTCCTCTTTCAATCTTTATAACTCTTGCATTTGAGAATTAAAAATGCCTTCTAATGCTGATACCTGGCAATTAAAAGGAGGCTTTGAAATGCTGGGTTGATGAGCTTGAAATGCTTGGTCATTGGTTCTGTTTAGAAGAGTGACATTAATCATGATGGATTAGGAAAGTCTGTGCAAAGTAATAATCTTAATCCGACTAAATGAACTGCTTTACTTTTACAAGCACTAATTCTATGCTTAAAATGTAGCAGAAGAGTACATTTCCAAAATGTTGACCCTGGACTCACTAGTTAACTGTTAGGTGTATAAAATACTCATTATGGGAGAATTCAGTCATTTAAAAAAAGGACAAATCCTATTATATATATTTTTTTATTTGGAAATATGATCCTTTCCACCACATCTCAAATGATATTGGTGGAAAATACATTTTAAAATATTTTGCAAATAAAATGGCTGACTTTGTCTTGGTAAAACTATAGCATTTTATGTATCCTAACTTCACATTGCATCCTAAATACACAATAATATTTTCAAATGATATACACCGATCAGAAGATTTTTTTTTTAATTTTTCAAAAATACATTATATTGGTGTTATGACGATTTAAAATAATTGCCTTCTATTTGAATATAAAAATACATTTCTTTTGTGTGTATTTATTAATTTATTAATAAATTATTTATTAATATTAATTTTCAACATCATTAGTCACATGATCCTTCTGAAATCCTTCTAAGTAAATATAATTATTAATTACTAAAAAAGATCTGACTGATTACAAACATTTGAAAGCTATTATTATCTTTTTGAATAATTTGACATGAAAAAATATTTTCAAGATTTGTTATCACAACATTTTTTCTTTTGTCAAATCAACTTAAATAATTTATTTAGTTCAGATAACTTATTAGCTTGAGTTTCTGATGATTAAATCAATCTCCTTCATTGTATTAACTCACTTTTTCCAGTTCAATCAACTTAAAATTTTAAGGCAACCAGGTTACTTAATTTTTTTTTAAGTTAAACCAACAATATTTTTGTACAGTGCATTTATAAATATGTACGAATAATAACTCGCCTGAAGCCTTGACACCATTTTCCTGGTCTCCTGCATCTCCTTCTCTAGCTGTTCTTGTTGGGCACATAGCTGTTCCTCCCATGTGCTGCTTTCCTCTTTCCAGCATGCTCTGGGCCAGGAGACGGCTCAGTGGCTGAGGATTTCACTACATCCTCTTCAAAAGAAACAAACAACAAAATTTAAGAAAAGTATAGACAAATTTGTTGTGTAGGACCAAGCAAGGGCATACATCCTACCTAGGCTTTGTGGTTGCTCCGTATGATTCCCCACTAGCTCTCCCGAATCTTCAGATTTGGCAATAATATACTCCTCTTTAGGTGTGTGTGCCGGACTGGATGAACTGAGGCTGGAGAGATGTTGTAAAGAATCAGTGAGCAAGATAATCATGTATTCATTTCGCATGATCCTAATTTTCAGTCATACTTTATGTACCAGCTGGAGTAATTTGATGACAATGAAAGCCTTTTGTGTACATAAGGTATAATGTGTTCACTTTAATTACATGTAACTGAACAATCTAGGGAAATTCCTGTTACAATAGACATGACATCTTTCTAACCCAGGTTTTCCATTTCAAACCACACTAATACAAAGTTCTCAAGCATTCCTAAGTCACATGTCATTCATCTGTTTTCAGTAAAGATGAAATGAGAGACTCTATCTCAAACACCCCTAGCTGTTCCTCTGGCATGGGAATGTGATATCGAAACTGAGATCTCTCTAACGAAGAAATAAAGACAGAACGTAAGAAAGTCTGTCGCACTGAATAAAAGACAAAGCAGCTCTCCCAGTTGATTAGCATCATCATTTTGATACGGACTATTAGCCAGGATTACATCTTGATTAAGCTTCTGAGAATTATTACATAAAGCGTTGTGTACACAAGCTTGAAATTACAGCAGAATGCTTCTCTGAGAGGTGTCATATTACTGAATGTTGAGTATTTTTACAAAGAGCAACATACTGGTTTATACAGTAAACCATTACAGATACATACATAATCTGATTGGCTCATTTATTTACTCTAATGCATTATGAACAATGGGGTTGTGTTTTGTTTATTTGAAACAGACGCTGTTTAATGGACATGTTTCATAACCATATTTTATATCCATTTCCTTCCCCAAAAAGTGAATTATACGCCAGTAGGGAAATGACAAGCTACCGCCTTTGTGAGAAAAATATTATATCATTCATTCAACTGATTCATTCAAAACATTTTGAATGAATCAGTTTTTTTTTCAGTAAGGCCATTGTTGTGTGTTTTGCTATGAGACACGTAACATTGTTACTTCATTTGGAACTATTTTTCATTGGCGATGCAAAAATAGACAAATGAATTGGCAATAGCCTATAAGGTATTTTAAATTAAAGTTATATTTATTGAACTGACCTAAAAGCAATATCATGTGCTGCTAGTCTAATTTTCGACATTAGCGATTTTGAGTATTTAGGTGCGGTTACATTAGCTTACACAGATTTAGGTAACAATATTTTAAAGTGAGGTGGTTACAGGTGAAGTTCCTACATGTCCTTGCCAAAGTAATAACAGTAAATTTAATATAATTACAAGTAACAAACCCAACTAAACCAAACCTTAACCGTTACTCTATAAGTAGGCTATATGTCATTAATATTACTCAGTACTTAATTTGAGTATGTAAAATGTAACTACGTCACCTTAAAATAAAGTGTAAGCAGAATTTCTCACCACTTCGAAGTTCCTGGATCGGGTGGTTTCCTATTCAAATGACTAGATTTTCTATTGAAAATTGAACAAAGTTAAGGGTTGTTTGTGCTCCACTGAGTTGGTTTTTAATAGTTTTTCTATGTAAACTTGCACCTGACAGACATGTTTAGCTGTTGTACCCACATCTTTTGCATTTCTCACACAACACACTGTTCTAAAAACACTGGTGCTCAACTTAAAGAAGTTTAACTTAAAAAAAAAAAAACTCTAGACCTTGCCTTTTTCCCCATTTCTCTTCCCTGCATCTTGCGTTTTTCTCAAAGCAAAAACGCATTCTGTATCGAATAGCGTCTGAGCCATATTGATATGAGCAACAGCACTCATGCTTGTGTGATATTGCTTAACTACTGCTATAAAAAAAATTCACACAGTCCATATTCTATCTTTTCAAGGCTAGTCAGACCAAGTAGCCTATTGCATAAAAGATCAATGAGTCTAATATAATGAAACATTTGTATGCGAGGAGGACAAATATTCTCCCTAAGTTATTTGCTCCACTTGTATGACCTCTTTATGATGTATTGTGTATCAAAATCACATATCTGTCAACACATTTATGGACCAAATAGTGGATTCATTTATCTGAGCATTTAAGCACACAGATGGGCACTGACAGTATTGAAGCCAGTGATTCCCGGTTGCTGAGGTGATTTCACAATAGCAGACAACACCCACACATCAATCTCTTATGTTCACATTCAGAGTGAGAAAACAGTGATGTACCAGCCACTTTCACATACAATATCACAATACTGCAGTCCAACTTATAGACAATAAGCTTATATCCTGGGATATCCAAAATGGAATGGAAGATGGAAACAGGAAGGACAAAATTATAGAGGGAGCTGTAGAACTTCATTCATACCATTTCATTTGTTTGGCTCCCATGATGCTATTTGCCCTTCTAACCTCCCATTCTGATCCAGCCCATCCCGTGGGGTTCGAGAAAAGCAGCAGTGTGTCATCAACATAGCAGACGGCACAGCGCCGGTCCAAAGCGTGTGCACATCCGAAACCGCAACCGCACAAATCCCAGATATAGCAGTCTTAGTCTGTTGAAGATAATGATGGAGAACAGATCCCAGACCATGCAAATGTCCCGGTCCGTGCGTACCCTACCTACCTGCTTGTCTTCCTTTAGACATCCTTAACACAAAATTATCTTTTGACTATTCCCATAGATTCAACATTGAAAATCCCAATAAGAGGCAGCATGTGTTTCTATGATAAGCATGATGTAATCCAGTTTATCAGTTCTGAGCCATAACAGGGGAGAAAAAGGCTTTTGAATGGTCTGCCGTCCCCCTTCTTGAATGTCCACGTTGTCTTCTAAGACTCCTGTTTCCTCATTCTCCCTGTTTCTGTGCCTCTCTGAAGGCAGTTCTGAGGGATTTTTCCTCTGCCTTTCTGTTTCTCTTCGCTCCTTGTCTTCCCCCGCCCTTGTTCCTTTTTCAGGAGTCAGACATGGTTCAGCCCGGCTCTGTTTACCCTCCCCTCCTCCATCTTCACCCCTCCCTTTCACACAGTGCGGTGGGCTCCTGGATGGAGGGGGTGGGTGGTTGTGGGATGAAAAAATGGGCGTCACCAGTGAGCCATGCTGCTGGTTGTGTCCGTGTGAAGATGACACACTTTAACCAGCGCCGTTAAACTAAAAGCATGTAGGTTATAATAAGTGCTTGATTTGACTTTATGAATTACATCTTATATTGTCGTATTATGTCGAAATGAGAGAGTGAATGTGTGTGTGTGCATGTGAAAATAGGGAGAGCGAGAGAGAAAGAGCGCGTTGAGTAGGACTACGTCAGCTTAAAATCAGAGAAAGTGGATACTGTTCACACAACTCTGTCTCCACTCTCCATTGATGAAATCATTGAAATCATGATGCCAGACTATTATAAATAATATACCGATTTTATTTTTCGGACATTCTGAATAACTTAGATGCCCATCATTGTGCAAAAACGTACATGCAAAACAGCCCTTTCCACCTTTGTGTGTGTGTGTGTGTCATTTTATTGACAATATGTCATGACAATATTTAGCTGGTTTGGCTGTGTTTTTTATTTGTGTTACATTTTTATTCCACTGATCATTAGGGAATGTGTTAATAGAACTGATAGAATATACTTAGGATTTCCTTTGAAGCAATTTTCCCCCAATAGTTACAAAGAAACCTCAAGTCACACTCTGAATTTAACATAAAATTGTAAAGTAGACTGAAAGAGTATTTTCTTGTAAAACACAATCATCTTTCTTTTACATTGTTCACTGCTTCGTTTTAACCAAAAATAATGATCCATGGACATGTTATGCATGAACAACCTATTCATCCCATAATGGCTACATTCCCAATTTGTGCAGAGCAGGGTGATATTGGCAGTGGATTTGGAGTGGAATTAAAAAAAACGCAGTATTACTGGAAGAGATTACTCAGTCAAGGACAGTGTTGGGAAAGCTACAATGTATCTAAATGAAGCTTAGTAAAGCTACAAGCTACTTATAATTCAAAGAAGTTAAGCCACAGTCAATCTGCGATTGTGAGTCAAAATTTACAAGCAGCATTTTGTTCATTGTCTAACCATTTACATTTGAATTTCCCCCATCTTGCCATTACATTCTTTAATAAAGATGTACATGAATATAATATATACATGTACATATAATATAAAACCAAGTTGATGCATGCAGTGTTGCAGCATTGACCATCAGAATCTGCTTGGTTTGAAAGTGACTTGTGTGAGAGGCGCTTTATACATCTCTACACTATGACAATAGACAATGGACCTTTTGCTCGCAAAATTGAGTGTATCTTAAGACATTTCCTCTGATATTTATGCTACAAGTATGACCATACTGTTTGTTTGGAAAACATATATTAATAGAAACTGGTAATTTACTGTGATTTATTTGATTCCACAAGAATGTATTTGATCTGTTCAAGACAATAAGAAAACAGGTGTGCTGTCACATCACATTATAAGGCTAGCCTTGCCTTGTTTTTAAAAAAATTAATAAATAGTATAGGCTATAAAATACATTTCCACAGGCCAAATATTATTTTTATTTGCTTTATATTTTTAATGGAAACAGATAGGCCTTATTGGGCATTATTGATCATTTGTGCTAAGATATTTTCTCAGACCATGAGTTCTGCTATTATCTTGCGCAATGCAAAGTAGTAGAATCCTTGCTGTAGTTAAAATGCAGCATGCCACAGGAAAAGTGTTAAAAAGTATTGCATCCACTATAAATATTTCCATTCATTAGATTTGAATATCAGAAATGTTCTAACTTCGCCTCTGCATGCTTCGCCGCCGTGTTGTTTCGACATATACAGTATTTACCACTGAAACGTGGCTTTTGAATGGAGATTTACTTTCACAGTAACTTCACCACATATTGTAACTTCAACATATATTTACCACAGTTGGAAATACTTATAATGTTGATTAAAAAAATAATAATAATTTGTTGGCTTCAATTTTTAAAGACTGCTTTCAATATCGGACTATAGAAAGAACCACATGGTGATGGTGCATGTGGATAAGACACATGCCTTTGGTGTGAGAGACCCGGGTTCGAATCAACTGTGAGACACCAATGTGTCCCTGAGCAAGACACTTGCTCCAAAGGCGTGCGACCTCTGACATATATAGCAATTGTAAGTCGCTTTGGATAAAAGCGTCAGCTAAATGAATAAATGTAAATGTTAAAAGCTACATAAAAGATTTTTCTGATTTATTGGGGGATTATTTTTCCTCAATTTTGATAGATTTTGAATTATTTTGGAATTTTAATATTCACATATGCTGCCCCCAAAACTAATTTGCTAAAGATGTTATTAACTTAACAGAAGCTTTTGACTTAGTGCAGATTGTTACAAGACCTACACACACATACAGGGTCACACTCTTGAATCAAGAGTCTTTGATCTTATATTGTCCCATGGACTCTTGTTGGTTGACATTGAGATATGCGACCATAGTTTTTCTGACCATAATCCTACGATCTTCAATATACTACTTTCATAAATCCCCATTAAACTGCCCATGTGGCTACAGAGGATCACCACTGCTACCTTATCTGCAGTGTTTGAGGAGCTTTCCCATTATCCTGATCTTGTTTCACAGAGTTCAGCCAGCCTGGACAAATTGCTTTAGAATTTTTATTCTGTTTGCAATACAATTTTAGATGATGTCGCTCCTGACAACTAAACAACAAAAGTCAACCCCCAAGCCATCAATATTCCATCATCTGCCACCAGTCCCTCAGGTCACCAGTTGAGAATGTCGCCATATTGCTCTGTTTCAAAATATTTGTACACATAGGTCAGAGCTTGCGTGCCGGATGCGCAATTTTTCCGGAAATGTGTCGGAAGTGGTGAATGCCTCTTTCAGGGCCTGTTTTGTGCGTACGCACCGCTTATAAGCAAGGCCCCTGGTGTTATCGAAGAGGTGGTCCTTTCCTTACACCTCCTTCCTGCGACATACACCATATGCTCTTCTCAAGCAAAAAGTGAGCTTGTGTAAATGGTCCCAAACCAGCACATGCAACTACGTGTATGTAGCGTGTCAACGCCCTATTCCACAACACCTGTCCAACTCTCTCAGCTCGGGGACGGCATGGATGCCCATTTGCTCATTTATCACCTGATTTACAGCAGATCACCAATCTTGCTGATTCGCCCAGTTTAGTCATTTTAGGGCACAATATTATCTTTCTGCCTGAGTTCTCCTCTGATAGCAGCCAGGAGGGAGCAGATAGCATCTGGCGTGTCCTGTCCAGGGCACGGGCGGTACAATCCCTCCTGGCACAAGAGCTTGCTGGGACATGGCCAGTTGACATGGAGGCTTCACTCAGAACCATTCTAACTTAGCCAGGCAAATACTTTTCCAGGCTTGTGAGCAGAGCGGCGTTAACACTATTCAGACCCCAGTGTTTGAGACTGAATGAGTGAAGGGTGATTAAATAGGTTTTTTGTTTAAATGAGGCAGAGAGAAGAGGGCAGCGAAAAACACTTTACCTCATAACTGGAGACAGATCAGCGGCTGACATAAGGTTTATGGATGGGCCATAAATACAGGGCCAAAGTAGAACATGCAGCAGGTCCGCTATCAATTCCAGTCGCTTGCTGAGATACTATGGACATTTCTATACATCATCCCTGGTACCGCCGACCCTTGTCCCCAGGCTTCTTCCCTTCTTCCCATCGAATTTATGACCAGTATTTTGGAGAGCACGTACCCGAACAGTGACCTATTTCCACCTTTCTACACCATGCTTTACCATCGTCCTTATTTCTGGCGCCTTTCCAAACTGGTGGGAGAGTGGCATGTCAGAGGTGAGTTAAACTGCTGATGTTGCAACAAATTAGCCATTACCCAAGTAGCGAATACTTTTCTTTACTTTTTACATTTTTAAAGATTCAATTTGTTATCTTTATAATAAAAACTTTTAACAGCAATTTTTACTATTTTTTACAATACTATTTTTATATCTTAACATTGCAAATTCATGTTAGTTCATAATTAAGTTAATCTATACGACTAATGTTAAAAATGTATCGGCATTAATCGTTTGACAGCCCTAGTAAAAATATCTCACAATTTTACTGTTTTTACTGTATTTTCGATTAAATAAATGTAGTCTTGTAAGTACTGTATATGTCATGTCTATGTAAATATATATAAGTCTTGGTGAGTATATAGACTCTCAAACCCTGAAAAGTCATACCGAGCTCAAACTATTGATGTTAGTTTATTTATAATTTGATTATTAGATTAACAACTGCTGTAAAAGTATTGCTTTTGTTATAGTTCATGATAATGCATTGATTAATGTTAACAAATTGAATCTCATTGTAAAGAGTTTTCCCTAAATGTTTTAGATTAACAGAATGTTCTTTATGAGCCAGTCACATTATTAGAGTTATAAAGTTTGCAGGTTTTCAGTCTTTTGTCAGTATTCAGTTTGCCATTTTCCCTTTCACAGGTGAGAATGGACAGAGATTGGCTCTGCAATCAGCCTGGATGTGAAGCACTTCTCTCCAGACGAACTGACGTGTCAAGCTCAATGATGACTTTATTGAGATTCATGGGAAACATGATGAACGGCAGGTAACAAAACAAGTATTTAAACTCACCTTCATTTTATTAACCATTCTAAACTTGACAGTTCTGGATTAATTAAGATGGTTATTTTGCTAGCATAAATGATGTTTATTGTATTGTGTTATAAAAAGCAAGGTTAGACATATTCCAGACATATTCCACAGGCAATGTGTGAATCACTTTCTCACTTTTAATTCATGAATTTCAATTAAACTGAACTGGTCACACTCACAGGACGTTTTTGGGAAGGAAAGGAAAGACCAAAGACTTTTAAGGGCTGTCAAACAATTAATTCGCATCCAAAATAAAAGTTTGTGTTTACATAATACATGTGGGTGCACTGTGTATAATTATTTTGTATATATATATATATATATATATATATATATATATATATATATATATATATATATATATACACACACACACACACACATGCTTGTATATATTTAAGAAATATTTTCATGTATATACTGTATATAGACGTTTATATAATTTATATTATATATAAATATTTATATATAAATAATATTTTTTTCTTAAATATACATGCATGTGTGTGTGTGTGTGTGTGTGTGTGTGTATATATATATATATATATATATATATATATATATACATATATAATTTTACACAGTGCACCGTAAATACAAACTTTTATTTTTGATGAAATTGAATCGTTTGACAGCCCTACTTTTAACACCCTTTTAAACTTTTAAACAACATCCAATGTTTGTCTTGACAAACATTTCCTTTTCTTATTAAAATATTAAAATGTCAAAAAATTTGGGGTTGGAAAGACGTTTAAATGTTTTTTTAAAGAAATCTCTAATGCTCCCCAATGCTGCATTAATTTGATCTAAAATATAGTAAAAAGTGTAACATGAGAAATAGTATTACAATTTACTGTTTTCTATTTCAGTATATTTATAAAATAGGTTTTAGCATGTTAAATATATTTTAAAATTCAAAATAACCCATTTTTAAATCTTTTATTATAATTTAATAATTGTATTACTTCAGTCTTTAGTGTCACATGATTGAACAGAAATAATTCTAAAATGCTGATTTACTGTTTAAAAAACATTATGATAATCAATGTTGAAAACCGTTAAAACAAATGTGTAGAAATTATGATCCATCAACCGATGAAAGAATGTTCTAAAGAACCATATTTATTTGGAAAAGAAATCATTTGTAACATTATAAATGTGTTTACAGTCACTTTTGATCAATTTATTGTGTCCTTCACTAAATGTCAATTTTAAGTTTTTGTTTGCTACCTCAACTTAAAGTGAGTCGATTCAACTATATTTTCAGTGACCTGTTCTTGTGCAACGACTGATTTACATCACTTCGAAGAAACTGTTTCTGTTACAGAATGAGTATGGCATTGTGGCAAAGGAGTTTTACCGGAAGTTTAAGATCCCAGCCGGTGTAGATCCAGAGTCCATCACCTCCTTTCTGTCCTCTGATGGCTTTCTGAGCATCTGCACATCTCGCCGCGTGCTGGACATCAGCTGTGAAGAGAAGCCTTCAGCAGAGAAGTAAACCCATCGATAGCTGCCCCTCTCTCTTCTCAAAACAAACCCAGCATCTTCACCACGCCTGAGAGAACCATCTGTATTACAACAGGCATGAGATCATATGCTTTAATGCATAGTACCAAAACAAAGTTATATAACCAAAAACCATATTTGTCCATAGTCAACAATACAGTGCTTTAGGCCTGTAAATGCAGGTTGTTGTAAGAGTTGGGTTTGGTTTGCTAAATTTATGGCCTACAGTTGGACGTTGTGTGTTATTATGTGCCTGACTTGGATGATGATTGTAACGTTGGCTTTTGAGAGGAAGCAGAATTGAAATGGGATGTTGTGCAGCATCTGATTTCAATAAATCCCCAGCTCAAAATACTGATGAATGCTGGTATAAATGAGCTCATCTGTGATATCTCACATGTTGAGCATCTGAATGTAAAGTTTGCTGCACTTATCAAACTTATCTGTTTGATACTGGGGTCTAAACTAGCAGACTAAGTTGAATGTGTTTTGCTGAATGTTGTTGCACTTAATGGACAGTAATGACTTTGTAAATTATCATATATGATGAATCACTGCAGTTTCAGGCTGTATAGACATCTATTATGTGAGAAATGTGAAGGAAAAACATCCTGAGTTTGGATTGATGATGACAGGGGTGTAGTTATTGACATTATACCTCTTGTTTTGTCCACCGTCATTCCCAATGTGCTTTATATTTTATTTTCCATACCTTAAAGTGACGTGATACAACTAACAACTGCTATGGCTGTAGCTAATTCATTTCAGCATTAAAAAAAGTTAAAAAAAAGAAAAAAGGTTGTTTCTTTTTCTTTTTTTTTCTGCACGACTTACAAAGCAAATAAGATTTAAAATAAGCTAATACACCCCTCAAAAACTTTTTTTTATTTGTTTTTTGTTGAAGAACCAAAGTTCCCTAAATCCACACAAAGACACATAAGATTTTGAGCTGAAAATGAAGGTGTTGAAATAGAAAAAAGTACTTAAATTAGACAGAGTGAGGTGTTAATAATAAATAACAATAATAAAATAATATAATACAGTGAGGAGGAATTTATCTATAAAGTGTATGTTTTTTCATGGGTAGCCTCCTATAAACAGAAAAGAAAATATGCCAACAAGATGTGAATTTCACATAGTCCTCTACATTATAAAAGAAATATTGATGGTTTATCTTAAAAAAGTAAGTAACCTGGTTGCCTTAATTTTAAGTTCATTGAACTGGAAAAAGTGAGTTAATACAATGAAGGAGATTAATTTAACCATCAGAAACTCAAAATTATATGTTATCTGAACTAAATAAATTATTTAAGTTGATTTGACAAAAGAAAAAATGTTGTGATTACTACACTGTAAAAAAAATATTGTTGGTTTAACTTAAAAAAGTAAGTAACCTTGGTTGCTTTAAAATTTAAAATTTTAAAAAGAAAATATGTTGTGATAACAAATCTTGAAAATATTTTTTTACAGTGCGCTAAACCTCTTTTTTATGAATTAAAAAAAAGAGTTTAGGGTTGTTTTTCTTAAGTTTTTTTAAAGAACTCTATTATGCACACCAAAGCTGTAAAAGAAATATTGGTACAATTTATATATATGAAAAAGAAATTAAGGTTTTTGATGAAAACATTCCAGGATTTTTCTCCATATAATAGACTTCAATGGGAACCAAACGGTTCAAGTTCCAAATGACAGTTTCAGTGCAAACTGTTCAAAGGGCTTTAAACGATTTCAGGTGATGAATAAGGGTCTTATCAAGCGAAACGATCGCTCATTTAAAAAAAAAAGTTTAAGTTTTATAAGCTCAAATGTCACCTTGCTCGTTTATCAAAATGAATAAATCTTTTTTAGTGTCATTTGGTTCATTCAACGAAAGAAAGGAACGAGTTGACTTGGAAAAAAAGATTCGTTCATTTTGATGGACGAGTTCGAATAGGAGAGTCACGAAACGTGCATTTGAGCTTATAAAACTTAAACTTTGTTGTTGTTTTGTTCGCTTGTTAAGACCCTTATTCCTTTTCTAAAATTGTTTACAGCCCTTTGAACAGTTTACAGTTTGCACTGAAACTGTCTTTTGGACCTTGAACCGTTTGGTTCCCATTGAAGTCCATTATAAGGAGAAAAATCCTTGAATGTTTTCATCAAAAACCTTAATTTCTTTTCGACTGAAGAAAGAATGACATGGATATCTTGGATGTATTATTTTCATGCGCAGTATCTATTCTCCCGCCGTTAGATGTCGCCATCTCTCCTGCATCAACACTCCTCTGTTTCTGACACGGCGCAACTTTTTCCGGTTGGACTCTGTGGAGACGTGGCTCTGTTTCTTCAATATTACGAGTCAAGCTATATGCTACTGTCAAAACAGAGCATTAGTCAACATATTTGACATTTTCTGCTTTTGAAATATCCGGACAGACAGTGTCCGTGACCGAGTCCGCTGACGGATCCTCGTGTGAAAGGAAACAGAAATGGTATGACTGGTTTGTTTTGTTCATTTAGCATGATTGGGCTAGCAGCTAGCGATGTAGCTCATCGCTCATAGTCTGAAACTCTTTTCGTTTTTTAGTGTCAATTACTAAAAAGTGTCTATTCCATCTGTTTTTGTGTGTGTTAAAAACATCTTACAAGTAAGGAAACTTTGCTAGGTTTTGATATCTGATACATCTAACTTAGCCAGCTAAAGGTTAACTTAGCCAGCTAACTATTGCCTTCAGAATTAATTACAGTTTAAGTAATTAACTAAAGTAAATAGCTGTCATTGTTTATATGATCATATTTATATAAATTGCTATATTTGTATTGTTTTATTTGTATTTAGATATTAGATCATGTCTATGCAGATAACAGGTTGTATGTACCTGACTTTGACAATCCAAATGTTGACTTAATATAAAATGACCCCATGGACCATGAAACATAAATAATTATATTATTATTATATATAAAATGCAGACAAAATAAATGTTGTATATATGGCAGACCTTTATTATCCATGAGCATCAAGAAAAATATTATTTTAGTCATGTTTACTCTGTCAACCAATGCAGAAAATTCGTATCTTATTGCTGACATGCAGATTAGTGTTTTTTATTAGTGTTTTTTTCTGCTGTTTGACGATCAAAAATCACTATAATAAAATGTTACATGCATTTGTGTGTAATATTGTTTATCACAATGAATTATGCTAATTTAATTGATTGGTTGCAAATATATTTTGTCTTTGTTTTGTCTTATGTCTTACTGCTTACAACTTTACATATTTCTCATTTAAGGACTTTAGTATTATATACTATAATCATATTTGGAATTAACTTAATATATATGAATAAAAGCTTTTGTTTTTGTGACTTTTTTGTTAGGGGTGCACGATATATCGGCCACCATATCGGTATCGGCCGATCTTTGCTCATTTTTATGTTATCGCGGTTATGCCAACTTCCGGTAGATGCTTATTCGTTTGGTGTTGTTCAGCGGTTTCTTCTTTGGTCGCGACTGTGAATATTGAAACTAGGAATCGAAATATTAACTTTAAAAGTTAGTCCCGGTTCCAATCGATACTCGATTCTCGATACCTAACCCTAGTTAAGTGCAAAATGTGCTGTCATATCGGCTACATGAAATTATAATGAGAACATTATAAATGTGTTAGGGGACAGATTTTAATTGTGAGACTTTTGTTTTTGCAATCAGGCTTTCAAAACATTATATAAACATTTTATTCAGATTTATCGGCCGATATATCGGATTATCGGCTTTCAAATATAAAGAATTATCGGTATTGGCCAAAATGTTCATATCGGTGCATCCCTACTTTTTTGTGTGCCTTTTTAACATTTCTATTTTAGTTCTTTAGATTAACCTTGTTTGATTTCAGTTATTTTCCGAGGCAATATTTCTACAACATTTCTTTTTTTATGCTTAAGTTGTTCATCTAATATCAATTATTTTTTTTATTGATTTGGTTTTTAATAGCATGCAATAAATGTATTTACACACACACAAATTAAGTATCTCGCAATATTGTATTGTATTGAGTGCATGCAATTTATCTGTAGGCCCAATACTGAAGAATAATCAATTTAGTAGAGAATTTGGTCTATTCCATACATTAAACTTAACTTACAAGTTAAACATTTGATCACTTCATCCTAATTGTTTTGAGGCTCCATTTGTGTCATTTTATTATTTTCACTAGTAATGCAAGTTGACCATTTCTGAAATGAATGTTGCAGTCTAATTTCTGAATTCAGTAATCATCATAATGGTCAAAAATCCCAGTTTTCTTTTTAATTGTCCTTTGTCTGATTGAGTTTTGAATGTCCACGAAATCTTTGCAGGTGCTCTTGGCAGCAGCGGTTTGCACTAAGGCAGGAAAAGCCATAGTGTCACGAACAGTTCGTAGAGATGACTCGAACCCGCGTCGAGGGCCTTCTGGCTGCCTTTCCCAAACTGATGAATACAGGCAAGCAACACACTTTTGTGGAAACAGACAGCGTGCGCTACGTCTACCAGCCCCTGGAAAAGCTCTACATGGTTCTGATCACTACAAAAAACAGTAACATCCTGGAGGACTTGGAGACGCTAAGGCTTTTCTCCCGAGTGGTAAAGCTTGCTCTTTTTAACTCTTCCAATTATTGCTCTTCTTTGATGTATCTTGAATAAGTGATGGGTTTCCATATTTTTTCAGATCCCTGAATATTGCAGAGTATTGGAGGAAAGCGAGATCTCTGAGCACTGTTTTGATCTCATATTTGCATTTGATGAGATTGTAGCTCTGGGCTACCGGGAGAACGTTAACCTGGCCCAGATTCGCACTTTTACTGAGATGGATTCTCATGAAGAGAAAGTCTTCAGGGCTGTCAGAGAGGTCTAACATTTGATGAAACATCAAGGGGAAAATTACTCTCGTTTTAAGTTTAAATCAAACACTAACTCTGATTTTCTGGGTTTCTCTCAATTCTCCACCTCAACAGACCCAAGAAAGAGAAGCAAAGGCTGAGATGAAACGCAAGGCCAAAGAGCTGCAGCGAGCGAGACAAGATGCTGAACGTGCTGGGAGGAAATCGCCTGGCTTCGGAGGTTTTGGAAATTCAGGAATGAGCAGCTACACATCAGCTACCATCATCACGGATACAATAGAGCCAGAGAAGCCCAAAGTGTCTCCTGCGACAGTCAGGTATGAGCTTTAACTGTGGGCAATGATACATGGAAATATATAAGTGCATAGAAGTTAATCTGCCCTGTTCTTCCTGTAGGCCAAGTAGTTCAGGCAAAGCACTGAAGCTGGGTGTCAAGGGGAAAGAGGTGGATAACTTTGTGGACAAACTGAAGTCAGAAGGAGAAAATATTGTCTCATCCAGTGCAGGAAGGAAGGCATCAGAGGCATCTAAAGTCCTTCAACCTCCAGTCAATGTAGAGAGGTATTGAGTTTACTGAGTTTATTTCAGGATTTGACACATTCTACTCCCTATATTGTCATGCACACTACCGTTCAAAGGTTTGCAGTCGGTGAGGTTCTTTTTTATAAATATTTTTTTTAAGTAATTTTAGTAAATTTAATAAAATATTAGTAAATTTAAAAGTAATTTAATTTTAGTAAATTAGTAATTTAAACAGTAACAATTTAGATTTTTATTTTTTTTTCTTTAATTTTTTTTCTTTAAATTTTAATTTATTTAATAAAAGTAAATTTATTTAATCAAAAGTGTAAGTTAAGACATTTATAATGTTATAAATGAATAAAATGTAAATGTAAAAATGTAAGGTGTTTTTTATTTTATTTTAATTATTTATTTATTTTACTTTACTTTGGTCATCAAAAAATCCTGAAAAATGTATCACGGTCTCTACAAAAATATTCAGCAGCACAGCGGTTTTCAACATTGATAATAAAAATAATCAGCATATTAGAATGATTTGTGAAGGATCATGTGACACTGAAGACTGGAGTAATGATGCTGAAAATTCAGCTTTGCCAATCATAGGAAAAAATTGCATTTTAAAATATATTAAACTAAAAAACAGTGATTTTAAATTATATTAGTATTTCACAATGTTACTGTTTTTTTAAAATCTAATAAATGCAACCTTATTGAGCATAAGGGACTCCTTTCAAAAACATCAACCCCAAACTTTTGCACAGTAGTGTATTTTATGATTTTATTTCCAGCTTATGTCTGTTGTTAATGGCAGTTTATGAACTGTGTTACTCAGTGTACATCTGAGGGTGGAAGAGAAGATGTCTCTGACCTGTGGTCGGGATGGTGGGCTGCAGAACATGGAGGTTCTGGGCATGATCACTCTGAGAGTCACAGATGGAAAAAAATGGTCGCATTTCTATACTCCTCAACAACAATGACAAGAAGGGAGCACAACTACAGGTGTGTGAGACACAACACAGCATGTCATGGTCTCAGCATGTATTTTTAAGGGGAAGTTGTGTATTTTAGAAAGGACACTTTGTTCTCACTCAATTTTCCCACTGATATAGAACTTCAAAAATCTTTTGTCTTGACGGTGTGACTCATTGTTTCATTTATCCTTCAGACTCACCCTCATGTTGATAAGAAGCTGTTCACCACTGAGTCCCTGATTGGTCTGAAAAACCAGGATAAGTCCTTCCCTCTCAACAGTGATTTGGGGGTGCTGAAATGGAGGATACAGAGCACAGATGAGTCCCTCATTCCTTTAACTAGTGAGTCTTTTTTTCCCATACTCAAGGAATTTGTATGGCAGCACTTTAATGAACATGTAATTCATGCATGCATCCCATGTTGTCCTCTCAGTTAACTGTTGGCCATCAGAAAGTGGAAGTGGCTGTGACGTCAACATTAGAGTATGAACTTCAGGATGAAGGACTTCGAACTCAATGGCGTTATCATTACAATTCCTGTGCCGGTAAGTGCTTTATGAATCATTCAATCAAGATATTTTCTTTTTCCCTTTTAATATAGTTATATGTTTTTATTTTTGTGTAAACATTTAGATTATGCACCAATGTATCGTCCAAATAATTAGCAGATAAAAGCAATGTTTTTCACTTGTGGCCGATGGTTTGAAAACAGCCGATGATCCGGGCCAATCAAAAAAGGGGCAGAAAGAAAAACGTGTCAGACTGCAACTGGTACGGTTTGTAAAGAAAAATGTATCTTGTGTTGAATTTAAGAATGTCGAAGTAAACGTGACAATAACAGCATTAACACTTAAAAAATGATAGCAAAGTTAAAGCAGGCAATATTTGACCCTAAGGTAAGTTCAAGCCAGGCTTGCCAGGTCCACGTTTTTTTCCTATACTAAACATTATTTGTAGCACGCCTCCCAATGGGCGATATGACAAAATTCTTGTTTCACCATAAGAGATGTATATCACGATTTAGTTATTTTATCTAATTTCTTTTATTAAAAATAAGAAAAAAGAAGCAAATTACAAACTTATTTCATCTCTGAAGTGTAAACAGTGCTTTATATCGTAATACCGCCAAGCCTTATGCCTTCCATTCGATAATCAAGAGCTTTGTGCTCTTGAAAAAAAAGTCTCAGTGTTTAAATCCTTTCCATTTTATCTCAAAATTCAAAACATAAATGTGATGCGAATCTAGGAAAACCCGTCGGATGTTGCGCTGGAACGTTTTCAGTAAAGTCTAAAAATAGACTGAATGTCAGTTTTTTGTCAAAATTTGTTTTTTATTAAATTATTATTCTATAACATCTTGTTTATCATCTCTGAATATAACTTGGGGAAATTCACTAGTTTACTGCAGAAAAATAGCGATTTATAATGACCAGCTGAAAAGACTGCGTTTCACTTTAATAACATGCACGCAGGCGGAGCGGAGGGGAAACACCATAGGGGAAACACAAATCTCCCGTTTTGCTCTCCTTCTCTTAACACTACAAAGACAGTTCACCTATCAAAATAAACCACATAACAGAATAAAGTCCAGTCCTGGGTGAACTACAACGGCACGCAAGTTATTTATTTATTTATTTTTATCCAGCGTTATCGTGTGGTATGATGCGGAGCACAAGAGAACAACAGAGTTTGAAGTTGCTCGTCTAAAAGACCTTGCTCGCCTCTCAATCGTCCAATTTCAAAACGGTTTTCACAGGATGAATTTTGAGTTTGTAAGCTTTAGAATGATACCCAATCTATGATGATTACTAAAATATGTGATATGTAAAAAAGGCAATAAAAAGGGAGCGCCAGTCGTCGCGCTAGCAGGATGCGACAGTTATTTAAACCTGTTTTTCTCAAAATTCTGTTTCTGAAAATCATAGCGATCAGCTGACTTAAGATAACCATAACTTTTGTTACAGACAACCAATAAAATAAATAAAAACAGATTTGGAAAGGGCTTGAACCCAGCTTTAATGTGGCATCAAAACCTGTAATATGTCAAATTTCACCATGTGGTGAGTTTCCCCGATCACATCACAAATGGTGTTTTGATGCTCTTAAATGTGACAAGACAGAACGCTGTAGCACCTCAGTTCAAGCGGCTATGTGGCAACGCGATGCTTTTCTTCCACTTTAATAGGAGTCATAGCATGAAAATACATGCAAAAATATTGTAAACAAACAGGTACAACTTACCAAAATGTATCATGTCTCATGCAATCGCTCAATCTAGCCCCTTTCACACAGAGATTCCGGAAAATACATGGATAATGTGTCCTGGGATTGTTTGATTTCGGATTAATTCACACTGCCAGTGATTTGCCGGGATCTGTGAGTGCGTTTACACACAACCCGTAAAGATCCGGAAAGACACATGACGTCAAGATGAGACGTGTAACGTTACGTGCTCAAACATGTACATGCGCATAACTTTCCACAAAGCTGGTGAACAATCAGCTCCAGCGGATGGTGAGGAGCTCCTGGTCTCTGCTTCAGTTCCAGTTGCGTCCTTTCTTTGTTGATGACAAACACAAACTTTCTTCTAAGAGCAACAGTGTGCGCAGTGACATGCAGCGTCATCACTATGACACACCCCTTACGACATTGGTCCTGGCTTTTGTTTACACAGCGCGCGTTCCCGGACTGATTCCGGCATTGTTACTAGGTCCTAGAGCCCGAACCAAAAAAGGATTTTGAAGGCCGATACTCACATTCCGACATATTCGGCCGATATTATTTTATTTTTTCAGAAACGTGCAACAAAACATTAACAGATTTCCCTAACATTAGTTATTTGTAGTTCTTTATGAGTTTTAACTAAAAATAATATGATAATGCATTTTAAAAACAAACTTGTTTCTTATATTGTCACAACAGACTGATGATAGTGGCATTAGCTAGATTTGTGGTTAGCAGTCTATGATGAGCCATAATTTAGCAATGGATGACGTCATACTGCAAATTGTACATTGTACATTTTCATATAACAGGCCAAGGAGAGATGATACATCTCATTGCTATAACTGTCACGCGCCATTAAAGAAATACTTCAGTCACATTGTCAAAAGTTAAAAGGACAGTCAGTCAACTACATTGTAACAACGTAACATAATTATTACTAGCTAATTCCGCTTCACTCTCGGCTTATTTAACAGCAGCAAAACTGGACATGATAGTCACAAATTCTGTCATGCTTATTTGAGTTAAGAGAACTGATGGGGATGATCTTTTAATTGTTATTCAAGCAATGTATGTATCGTGACCAACTCAACGAGTGTTGCCAACAGGGACGGTGTAGAGTGCCCTCTGGTGGACAAACTATACAACTACAACACTCATGACATGGTTCAAGCGTGTTTCGTCTGTTTTTATTTTATTTTTGAAATATTAATTTATCGGCCATTATAACTGCCGATACCGACAGTTTCGAAATTGCCTAATATCGGCCGATAATACTCGGCCTGCCGATGTATCGGTCTGGCTCTATAGGTCCCATAGTAAAATTGATTCGGGTATCAATCCCGGGTCGTGTTTGACGTTCTCACAGAAGGCGTTCTGCAATTTCCCGGCAGTTTTCCGGGATCAACGCGCTGTGTGAAAGGGGCTTCTGTGTTTCAACCGCAGAAAGACGTCAATAGAACAGTTTGTGAACAATGTCACTTAATGTTGCATTTCTCTCAGTAAAGTTACTCTGGTGTTTACAGTTGATTAGTTAGCTAGAGAGGGGGTTGTTTATCGTTAATTATATATGCATGTTTGAAATTTGTCATGAAGTGTTTATAAAACCTACTTATGTGCAACTTCAATATGAACAATCAGATATCACTATCGTCGGTGGATACATTTAGTATTGGTGCATCTCGTGATTTATTCATTAAAACGATACATAATAATAAAATAATTTTATAATAATTTTTCAAAGTAAAAAAATTTAGATTTAGGATGTCAACTTTCAATATATATATGCAGGCCAGGTGTTGGTGCTCCTGTGGTCGGTGATCATGGATGGGCAGTATAACCATGACAGCAGGAAAAACTTCTTGGAATGGTCACTGCCCGTTATCGATGAGAAGAATAAGAGTGGCAGCCTGGAGTTCAGTATAGATGGAAAACCCAACGACTTCTTCCCAATCAACGTTTCTTTTGTCTCCAAGCGAAACTTTTGTGACATTCAGGCAAGTTATGCTGGTTTATCTATGAAATAATGCAAGAAAAATTTGTTCTCAGTGAGAAGGAAAATGACTACATATCGATTGTTTCCACAGGTGGCCAAGGTGACGTACATAGAAGGAGGCAGTCCAGTCAAATTCTCATTAGAGACATCATTTGTTGTGGATAAGTATGAGATCCTGTAAATGTTTCCTGGCGGAGGATCGTTTTAACCTGCCAGCCAGCTTAACGGATCAGAGTGTGTGCTGTACGTTAACAGAGCGCTCAAAACATTCTCTGACATGGGCTGCAGTACTTCTGTGTTTGTTTGTCTTCAAGGAAAATAATCTACTTTTATATAAACTGGACTTTCAGCTGCTCAGTACTAAGTGCAGTCAGACACACCTGCCAGGAAAGACAAAAGAGTAAAATACAGAACTGCACCTGAAGACATCAAGGGATGATCAGTGTCATCCTACAGCAGATGTATTATAAGCCCATTATGAACCCTTCAAAGAAATAGATGAAATTGGAAAATGATATACTTGTCGCATAGGTTTTGTATAGAATTGCGATATAATTGACTTTTCTTTTTTCAAACCACGTGATCTGCCCATTAGCAATATGGATTTATTTCTAATTATCAAGGTTTTCTAATATGAAAACAGACATAATATTGTTGTACCCAAAAAATATGTGGGTGATGATCAGATCAGCTGTGCTTGTGCAATTAGAACTGACACTGCATTAAATGTGCATACTTCAAATTCACACAATTCATCTCTTTAAAATGGCATTGATTTAACGGTCTACATCAAACACAAAGCGCAAACGCTATTTGCCTTTTAGTATCTTCCCTTTTTTTCGTTCTGTTATATTTATGTAATCATTAGTTTGAATATTAATCTTAAATAGGAAGATTTTTCATTTTCAGTTGTTTTGTGAGTAATGTTACACATAATCTGTTTAAATCTTTCAGGCTTTTTATGCATTGCTGCATTTATTTGGCTAAACAGGAAAATATATTCTCCCTGGCTTCCCAGATGTTATTAAGAACGGATTTATTTTTTTTGTATTTCCATAATGTAAAATACATTTATCAGCGCACACTCAAACATGATTACGAACGCCACAGGAGGGTTACGACATTCCATTCTGCTGTAAGATACTTATGAATACCTTTAATCAATAATAAAGTCAAATTTAAATTAAAGTCTATTTTCCTGCTTCAATATGTGTTTTAACTCAGGCTGCCAAGCACAATTAATCACATCCAAAATAAAAGTTTGTGTTTACATAATATATGTGGGTGCACTGTGTATAATTATTTATATATATATAAGAAGAGTTCAGATGCAAAAGCCTCTAAATGCCATTTGAAATTTTTCTTCTAAAATGATCATTTTATCAAGCTTGTATATTTAAGTTCAGTAATTTCACTTTAAATGACAATTAATAGGTAATCTTCATTGCCATTTAAGTGAAATACTGAACTTAAATATACAAGCTTGATAAAAATGATCATTTTAAAAGAAAATTTCAAATGGCACTTAGAGGCTTTTGTATCTGAACTCTTCATATATAAATACACACACACATGCTTGTATACATTTAAGAAATATTTTCATGTGTATATATATATATATATATATATATATATATATATATATATATATATTAGGGCTGTCAAATGATTAATCGCATTCCAAAATAAAAGTTCTGTTTACATAATATATGTGGGTGCACTGTGTATATAATTATTTTATATTTATATGTAAAATAAAAACACACATGCTTGTATATATTAAAGAACATACTGCAAATAGATTTATATATAATTTATATTATATATAAATATTTTATATATAAATAATATTATCTCTAAAATATACAACCATGTGTATGTATTTATATATATATATATATATATATATATATATATATATATATATATATATATATATATATATATATATATATACAAAATAATTTACTGTGAACCCACATATATTGTGTAAACACAAACTTTTATTTTGGTTGTGATTAATCATTTGACAGCCCTAATATAAATATTATATATATATATATATATATATATATATATATATATATATATATATATATATATTTATTTTTTCTTTTTCTTAAATATACATGCATGTGTGTGTACTACTTTATTTTGGATATGATTTCATTGTTTAACAGCCCTAGTTTTACCTAAGATTTTGAATAACGTGGATTGTATATGTATTCGGTGATTCATGCTAAGGCAGGCTTCACTATTGCTTAAGCTTAGTGTTAGGCTTTGTTTAAATCCCTTAACCTTTTGTATTAAATTTAAATCAACCCGCACCAGACATGAATTATGTCCTCAAATCATGTGACTAGTTGAGTAATGGTGTGTTTAAGCCCTAGAACAATGCAGCAACCGAATAGCAGCAAACAATTGTTTTGGTGTAAGATTTGTGAGTATTATTTGTAATGATGAATTGACTGCCCAGTCCTGGTTTGGTGGACTTCATTAGCTAGTGGACTGGGGGTTTGTTATGGATTATACAAGCATGTGAGGAATCCCAGAGACAAGGCAATGGCATTCAGAGTTGATGATGCATTCAGGTATGCTTGAGTAGAGACGATTCAAGCCAATGAATCACTTCCTCAGCCAATTACTAAGAGAATCATTTACATCTGCTCTGACATGGTTTTTTGAAACACTTGACTCTGACTAATATTTTTGTATAATGATGCTAAACTGTATATTTACTTTGTGCTTTGAGACTATAGAACTTGTAAAGCTTTTCCGTTCTCTTACAAATATTTTGCGTTCCCTATAGGGAAACTCGAGTTTGTTTGCATTCCCACCGTGAAAATGCATGTTCGCTCACAAAATGTTTAAGTTCTTTTTGAGTGAATGCAGATTTTGTTGGGGTAACAGCAAAAGTTTTGAGAGCAAAAAGTTTCTCTGGGGAACACAGAAATATTTGTGAGAGAAGTACCAGCTGTCAAATCGATTAATCGCATCTAAAATAAAAGATTGTTATATAATGCTTGTGTGTGTGTATATATATATTATATATATATATATATATATATATATGTGTTGTAGTGTGTATATATATATATATATAGTGTATATATATATATATATATATATATATTATATATATATATATTGTGTACTACAAAAACACAAACTTTTATGTTAGATGCAATTAATGAATTTGACAGCCCTATTTGACAGCCCTAGATAAAACACTAAAGCATTGACAAACAATTTTTCCTCCCATTTCATATTTTTTTCCGTCACCATGTCCCTTTAAATAATTTCAACGTAATCTTTTTATGTCCATTTATTTATTTGTCAGGTAATTATATATTGAGAGGGATGATGAGCAGTCAAACTAAAAACTGAAATAATAATAAAGCTAACTGAAAAAAATTTAATAAAAATTAGAAAACAAAAATATAAATGTATAACAAATAAATAAATACAAACAATTAAATTATACTATTAATACTGAGACTAACATTGGTTGTGACACTTTCCTTTGTAGCATTTAAACCATTGATATTGTTCAATTTATTTAGACAAAATAGTTAGTTAATTTTTAATATTGCCTGTTTATTGGTATTTTTATTGGTCAAAACTTTGCAACAACAGACTTTGAATATCAGTGCATCATGATAGTGCTTTGTCGCTTTTATAATCGTCTCTTTAAATGTATAACTTTATACAATCTTTCCTTGTTGACTATCATAAATTTGTCTCTGAATATTTTACTAAGTCAAAGTCATGGTCACTGACCACAGCTTAAGTCCGTGAAATATTTGACCCATATCTACAGGGATGATCTGAATGTGAAACACAGTCTTATCTGGTAGAATCTGCCTCTGTGTTTGATGTTGACTCTGATCCACGAGGAACGTTTCAGGGCAGGGCTTGAGAAAGCAGATTTAACATCTGATTTGTGGGTTTGATGAAGGGACCGAAGGGTGTAGGTCCAAAGAATAAAGATCATATCTGTGCTGACCTAATTTTCATACATGATTGCTCGCAATGGAGAAAAACGAGGTGAAGTCTGGGGGAGTGATGCGTGGACAGTGACTGTGACGGAGGGAAGTGAAAGACTGATGTAAACAGACAGTGGTTCTCACACTGTTACAGTCAAATCAGTAGGTGACCATATGGTTTCCTTGAGAGGAGAAGAGGGGGTGTATCCCTGTTTGGGGTTGAGAAAAAAGAGGAGGGGTGTTAATGACCACTATCCCGGTCATGAAAAGAGGGCGGGTCTTTGTTTCGGATGAATGAACAAACAGATAAGTAGTGAGCCAGGCTTTGTTAAAGGGTCACATGAAAGAGTGAGAGGGGGCAGAGGGACTTGCATTGGCTAAGAACTTACATGGTCACATGGGATTTTGCTATCAATCTAAGATTCATTCGAAACTTCATTTAATTATTTACGAAGGATTAAGTTTTTGGAGTTAATGATTTATGAGTTTTCTGAGAGGTCGGTGATTTGTCTCGCTCTGAAATAGGCCATTCTTCCAGGTTGGCTAATATGGAATACGACATGTGCTAGAGCGTTCAGGATCCCAACAGACAGCAGTAACGCCTCCACCATCCAGGATTCCAAGATGTTGCTCAAGAAAGTCCGATTTCAGGTTAGTTCCATTCTATTTCTGAAACCTAGTCACAAACTCTTAACAGTGATGTCAATAACCGGACATGTGCTTTTGGGTTAATGCATGATGTGTTGTTTGAATCTGAATGCATGGTTTCTGTTTTCTAGGTCTATTTAAAAGTATGCTTTCCTCAATTTCTACTAACTTTAAATATAAATATAATATGGATAATGGAGTAATGTGATTAGCCTATATATATATATATATATATATATATATATATATATATATATATATATATATATATATATATACAATACATAGTCGACATTTGAAGTGGATCAAAAACATGAATTAATACATTTATACATGAATTAAAAAAATACCCTTCTTAGGACAACTTTAACTTTTTTATCCATTTTTTAGTGTATATTATAAGTGTATTTGCATTTAAAGTAGTAATGTAATATACATAAATATATTACAAATGATATAATACATAAAAATTAGGGCTGTCAAACGATTAATTGCATCGCAAAATAAAAGTTTGTGTTTACAAAATATATGTGAGTGCACCGTGTATAATTATTTTGTATCTGTATAAATACACACACACACACATGCATGTATATTTAAGAAAAAAAAATATTTATATATAATATAAATGTAAATATAAATCTATACAGTATATACATAAAAATATTTCTTAAATATAAACAGAGCATTTGTGTGTGTATTTATATACATAAAATAATTATACACAGTGCACCCACATTTATTTTGTAAACACAAACTACAAATTAATTAATCGCAATTAATCGTTTGACAGCACTATTAAAAATAGAACAAATTTTTACTTGTATATAACTTATTTTTTATTTTTTTTAATTATTACTACATTAATTAACTCTTTATTTTTAAGGCGAAGTAGTTATGTTAGTACATATACAACAGTAATAACATTAAATGCATAATTTTTGCATAATTACAAGTAACTAACCCTGAATCTAACTGTACAGTAAGGACATGTAGTTAATTAATATTACTCTGTACTTATTTGAATAAGCACTAAAATAAAGTGTAGCCTTACATTATCATTCTATAACAGCATAATTAATTACTATTCACAAAAGTGTGTCTTCTCTGTGCGCTGAACATACTTTAAAAGCCAGAAGCTTATTTACCGGTTTTAGGGCCTTAAGGTGCTGACTAAATAATCCCATTCTTACAGAGGCCACCTCAGGGGTGTTTTCCCGCAGTAAAAGTAAAAGTGAGAGCGAGAGTTAAGTTCTTCCACACCTGTCATAAGACCCTCCAGCTGCCCTGCTTTCCCTCACTGTGGTGACAAGCCTTTGAGCTGGACCTTTAACATGTGAAACACAGGAGGAAATTAGATGCATTCTGAGTGAGCATGAGGAATTTCCTTAGGAAGAACCAGAACAAACAGAAGTCTTGCTGTCCTAGGAGTTGGGTGCTTCTGTTACAGGTTTATTTGGCACTTATATGTTATGTAAGGATAGGGGGAGAGTAAAGCTGGCCACATTTAAATTTTCAGGATAGGCTAATTATGATACTTTTTAGATTGTTTTCATTAAGATTGCCTATGGATTTGATAAGAGATAAGTTGTTGATACTTACCTGGTTTGTTTTCATTAAGATTGCCGTATGGATTTGATAAGAGATAAGTTGTTGATACTTACCTGGTTTGTTTTCATTAAGTTGCCGTATGGATTTTGATAGAGATAAGTTGTTGATACTTACCTGGTCCATTTCTTGGTATTGTCTTTTATAGAAGTGGTGATCAGTCACTAGATGGCACTGTTGTGACATCATTCAGAATTGTATAAGCTGGCACAGTTTGCATAGCTTTTGATTGTGAAAATGTGTATTTTTAATCGTTTACTCATCTTGGGCAGTGTCTCATATTATTTCACTAATTAAAACGAACTAAGTCTCAAGGGAAATTGCTCAAAATGAGTCTCACAGATGTTTACTGTTGAACTCAATATGCCTAAATCGCTGAAGCGAAGTTGTTTTTCTGCGTAAGTCAATTTCTTGCTAAGTTTTCGTGTTCTTATCAAACACAAGCAAACCTGCTGATTTGTCAGTTGTGAAGATTTAGTTTGGTATTTTTCTTGGTAGCTATCAGCAATTTAATTCAGTGACTTCCAAAAGCCTTACCTTTTCTGTCAAATAACAGGTAACCGCCAACTTAGCCTATCTTAAAGACATTTTTTAACTTTTTTGTAACTGACAAAATAACTTAGCCTACTCGTGTGTGTTTTAGCCTAGCCTAGCTTCTATCCGACACGGGCCATTGACTGCCATATTATGTGAACATCTTTTTAATCGTACTTTCGTGTTTATTGAAATGTTTGCAAATGCAACATTTACTTTAAGGAAAAAAAACGTTACATTTGGTTAATTCGAGCCTTAATTAACCCCTCCATCGCTTCCTCCTGGCTGACTTAGTTCACTTTCGTTCAAATAAATAATGTTTCCCCAGGAACCTTATTGCATTAGACCGCTTATAATATTTCTTAATTTGTAAATATATGGTGCTGTTGTGTAGATAAGCCTAAAAGCCAATTTAGTAGGCTACACCACATAAGAAAAACTAAATCTTGATAAATCATAATTATGACATAAAAGTAAAAAAAATATAATATAGCCTGCAAAGTCATAAATACATCATGACTTGCATCATTATGACTGGGCTATATATATATATATATATATATATATATATATTATATATATATATATATATATATATATATTATGTAATAATTACACATTTTTATCTAATAATGATAAAGAATTATGAAAGCATAAATAGTAAATGATAGTATTAAATAATTTTTAAAAAATGATATGGCGGAAATGGGCTAATTGGGATGCAGATGAGTAGCCTACAAGACACAAATTGAAAAGTAATTTTGAAGAACTCTTCAGAAGTTCAGAGTAAATTCAGATGACACCACAAAACCCATACATTTAAATTATTTAATCTTTATCCAAAGTGACAAATAAACAAGTGAGAGGAAAACCAACCCTTTTTTAAAAGCATTTTTCATAATCCTCAAACATCAAGCTCTTTTTGGCTGGCTTAGATCCAGCAGACCACTTCAAAACACTCGACGTGCCCCTCCTATTGGAAAGGGGATAAATTATGCTGAATCGAAACGGAGAAAGTAAGAGTTAAGCTTACAAATACAAACTGATGAGAAATAGAGCGCGCTCAGTTAGAGACATCAGCTGGGAGAGGACTAGTGTCCTGGAGAGAAGCACCTGATCAAGAGCATGCTTTTCGTTGGTGTAGTGCCAGTAGGAGTCAGGACTGACACAGAACTATTCAAACAGTGACAAAGCGGGACTGACCTCAGGTCTCCAGTGCTCTGGCACCTTCCCAAGAAACCCTCAGAAAGAGGAACAGCATTGTGGACGGATGCCACTGTCTTTTTGTGCACCTTCTGCAGAAAAGTGAGTTCCAGCCTTTCCTGAAATGGACTTATTTCTGCAGTAGGGGTCTCTGCAAGGTTAGTGAACAAGTGAGAAGTTCTTTGACTGGAAGAATGAGTGCTTTGTGTCAGGCTAGGAGTGGTTGACAGAACAGGAAGGCAGAACGAGTGAGAGGGGAAGAGGGACAGTCACTGAGGGAGACGAGCTTTTGTCCCGTGCTGGGAAGACTGAGAATCTGCTGTGTGTCTGTGATGTTTGTGTTCGAACGTGTGCCAGGAAGAACATCTATCCTCAATACTCTATCCATCTTCATAATGTCTTGTCCATGAGGAGCCATGTGTTTGCCTACTGTGGGTCTTGTTTCATAGGCTGCCAGACAGTTCTTACAGGTAAGGTCTCCTGTACGGCTTATAAGAAACTTCACTTTTTAGACTGTTTAAAAAAGTTGACTTGGTGGATGACAGCTTTATAACTGCTCAAGTGCAACTATTTTGTTTATTTTGATTGTTTTGAACATCCAAATGTGTCTGTTGTTGGATATTAAGAATCTCATGAAACCTGTCAATAACATATGCAAAGTCAAATTTCTCCATCGTCAAAAGGATAAATAAATTATATATATATATATTTTTTAAATTAAAGAAGCTAACATTTTTAGGGCTGTTAGGTATTTTTTTATTATTATGCAAAGTATCTAATTTTTATTGAATATTTTCCTTCAATTTTCATCAAATACTAATTCTTTTTTATTTTACTTTGGAGATTTTTTGTTGTTATTTTCATTTTTCTTAGTGGAAATTGTAATATCTTACTTTTTTACTGTATTGCAATAAGAGGTAGGCTACTGTAATGCAATGGTTTTTTTATTATTTAATTACTAAAGACATTGAACTAAAGATAGCAAATACTAACAGTAAGTATTAATATTCTCAATTAAATTCGCATTTTAATAATAAGTGTTTATAATGGCAGGGGAAATTTGAATAGCTATCATGAAAATAATGTCATAATGCAAGAAAAATCTTAAACATAGGCTTAATTTTATGTATACAATCACTCTAAAAATGTTGGGTTGTTTCAACCCACGTTTGGGTCAAATATGGACAAACACAATCGTTGGGTTTCAAAATGTAACTGTTGGTTTGTCCATATTTCAAACAACCAGCATTTTTTAAGAGTGATATATAATTACTAATTTTGTCCTAATGTTGAGGTGAAATGACCTGGAAATGTTCTTGGCAGGATTTATGAGATTCTGATCCAGAAATCTGGTCCAGTCAAATCAGCTGTGATCCAAACATAGGTTATTAGTTTTAGAAAGCATTGCTTTTTTTCTAAATATGAAACTATCAGTCCATGTGGAATGATGTTTTGCATAGATATAGCATGAGGTCCTGAAAGTTTTTCACTGCCAAATGCAGGCAAAAGAAATGAGCTTTGTCCTTGTTTTTATCAGTGCTGAAGACACAACATAGCCCACATTGTGAGAATCTCGCACTATAGCCACTGGCCTCGGGATAACAACAGAAACAGTAAGAAAGCAAGGAGGTGACAAGATCTGTGCCTGACCTTTCATTTAGAAAGAGAGAGAACAGATAGAATCGAGACTAGAGGCACCACACTGGAAGTGCCACGTTAGTAGCTCTCTCCTCTCCCACCCAAAACAGAGCAGTCCATTGAGCCAGTACAGAGAAACAGGCCGAGGGGGGAGTGGGGTCTTTCCATGATCACTTTAGAGGGTCAGTGGTGAGTGAAAAATGCTTCACTGGTTTTGATAATCAAGCCTCTGTTGTCCAGGTCATCTCTGTTTCCCAAAAAAGAATGAGAATGAGAAAGGGCTGAAATCACAGTCCCTGCCAATGGCCGTGTGTTTTATTGGAGTCTTTCAGAACGCAATGATTGCTGGAATTGACTTGCTTGGAAGTGGAATACAGACACGTTCATTAGTCGCGTTTGCTAAGGCAAGCAGAACGATTGCTATTGCTCACTACAGTTAGGGGCTTGCTTATTTAACTGAAGCACGTAAGGGGCCATTCACACAGAAAACGTGAGATTTCAAAAAATATATATGTATTTGATCTTGAGCGCAGTGTAATTAGTGTAATACTGGAAAAGACACAAGACTCAGGCACATGTCCTTTAGCCAGGGCCTAAAACTAACTTTTTGCCACACCTGCCAGTGGCTGGTGACTTTACAGATCATAAATATTTTTTACCAGCCATGAAACACACATATTTTTGCAAAAACAGACAGTAATAACTCCAACTTTTTCCAACTCCATTCCAATTATGATACCACAGCTAAAACTATTCTAAATTTAAAACATTGCTGAAGACAAGTAAATGGTCAGTAATAGACCATTTCACAAGATGTAAACAACACTGGTCCAGAAGCACTTCCTGTTTCATTTTTTAACACTACATAAAAGCTGGGATAAAATACAACCAACAGAACATTTAAAACTGAATCAAAAAGTTAAACAAACATCTTTAAGATGTTTTCTTTACATGTGAAATAAAGAAAACAGTTACAAACTGAAACAGGAAGTGTTTCTGGACCAGTGTTGTTTACATCTTGTGAAATGGTCTATAGCACAAACAAATACCACAGAACAAAGATACAAAAGAAATAAACTTAAGGTAAATAAATAGATAATAAAAAAATTCAGGTATGGTCTAACAGTAGTTTTTTAGGTACAGAAATGTAATAAGGTAATCAAATGTAAAATCAGGACTGCATAGTCTTCACTGTATAAATTTAACAGATTGGGTCTCATTCATGAAACATTCGTAAATATATGAGTAAATATGAGAGTGATTTGCGCGTAAAGAGACCTTCCCGAAAACTCTTCTTCTGATTCACAAATACTTCGTAAAAGTCAGTTGTGATAGTGAAATGTGTGTGTGTTAATGAATTCCAGTCATAAATGCGATGCGCGTGCACGTTCATTCTCAATTACCATAAATCCCGCCCATTATATCCAACTGACATCTATATATACGCATATAATAACATGAATGCGAATGAAAAGAAAGGTTTCTCAGATGCAGAAATTGAAGTTTAATTATCAGAAGTTCATTCAAAATCGCCACATTTTATTTTCCAGCGTAACCTACTAGTGGCCTATCAGGTCCTAAAAAAGGAAGCTTGGCAGCATATTACAGATGCAGTTAATGGAGTTTCATCTGTTAATCGAACAGTCCCAGAAGTGAGAAGAAAATGGTTCGACATTAAGCTTGACAGCAAAAAACGAATTAGTTCAGTTTAGAAAAATCGTATTCAAACTGGATAAGGACCGCCATCGATCACCAGATCTGCTATTACTGGCTCTCATAATAAAAGTAAAAAGAAAAACCGTATGTAATTACTATATAAAATATTTTTTCAAAATGCTGTTTAAATATGTACCCATTGGTGAATGAAAATGCAGCCTTATTAATGAGCAAAACGTTCGGTTGTTAAGCGCACTATTTACAGGTGGCTGTAGATTTTTTGCATACCACCTAACATTTAGAAAATACGAACATTTTAATGAATCCGAAAAATTACGCCAGAACCTCTACATACGATTTTACACACAAATTCGTTCTGCTCGTGTTTCATGAATGAGACCCTTTATTTCTTGTGGATCCAATATATCCGATCCTTCACACGTGTTTCTTTCTCAACTACATTCCCTTAAGACACAACCGACTATGGTAACTACTTTGTGTGAATTTGTTCTTTCAAGCACAAGAAGACGTGAAAGAGAGCTAAATTCAATATTCACGTGCTGTCTAAGTCACAGCTTTCAGTAGGGTTGGGTATCTTTTGAATTTGAACGATTCTGATTCCAATTCCTTGTTTCGATTCCGGTTCCTGAACGATTCTCGATTCCGATTCTTTTAAGAGGCAGGGTCATAAAGAGTTTAGCTAACCTTGCTAACCAACGGTCTTTCTGAAGGAAATACTCTTTCTGTCACAAATACTCCTTTTGTCACAAATGTTGCATTTTGCTGAGATTTCGTTATTTTTAGAAAAGTGAAGCCACACTTTGGACCGCCGACGTCAGCTACTCATGTTCGACTCGCACAGTTATGCCAACACTTCCGGTAGACGCTTCTCCGTTGGTGTTGTTCAGCGGTTTCTTCTTCTGGTTGACCGACTGTGAATATCGAAACTAGGAATCGAAATTTTTACTTTTGAACGATTTCCGGGAAAAACAAAAAGTTAGTCCCGGTTCCAATCGATACTCAATTCTCGATACCCAACCCTAGCTTTCAGCGTGTGCTCAGATTCCCACAGTGAGCGAGTAAAAGACTGAATTCCCTTTCGTGTCTTCTTGCACTTGAATATTTACATGTTCAAGGCTCAAACATTCGTGACGACACAGCACAGCACCGGCTCGTCAACTGTCCCGGCGTTGTTCATTTGCCAATAACATTGCATTGTTAGAATTCATAAAAATGTTACCGGCCAATTGGTGTTGGTTTCAAATACTCGCCAACGTCGATTTTTCTCACGCTTGGCGAATGTTAATTTGAGCTATTTTTACTTAGAAAAACTAGAAAATCAGCACAATGGAATGCAAAGTGTGTATAAACAACCCTTTAATTTTAAATGATAGGTTACATCAAATTGTGCATCATCATGTCTGTAGCACAACAATGTGCTATTACTTTCAGAACAAGTAATTTACCGCTTTGAAATATCACAGAACACTGTAGCAGCCGCATGTGTGTGGCCCTACGACAACATCTGCACTTCTTGACCGATTTTCCAAGATGATATTTCCCATGTCCTGCTCTTGCTCTTCCTCTCTCTGTCTGAGATATCCTCCAGACACTTAAACACATTTTCCCGAGCATCATTATTCACTGCTAAACACTCCTGTGCTCAGCAGCCCTGTGTGGAATTTCATTTGGGATTTGAAAGAGCTCTCATGGAGATGGTGCCAGGGTCATTTTGTGAAATGTATTTGTTGCCAGACTAGCGTAATGTCAGGTCAGATTAAAGTAAGAATGGCTCCAGCTGAGGTTAAAAGGTGGTGGCTGGAAAAGCTGTGCAATTTGGGTGATGTCATCCTTTTTTCTCACTGACTACCTCATGCTTTTACAGTCTGTGTCCATCATACACTAGCAGAACATGATTTCACCAAGTACAACATGATCCTGGAACAACATTCCAACCAACCAATCAGATTTAAGAGACAAGTTTACAGTTTATGTCAAGTTTAGGCTTACAACCAGGGTTAGGTGCTTCTATATCATTGTTATTCAGTTATTATTTCCCTCTGATTTTAGAGAGAAGTTATGGGTACACTGTAAAAAAATGCTGTAGTTATGCAGCAGTTTGCCAGTAACTTACTGTAGATTTCAAATTGATGTATATTTACTGGCAACAGTTTGTTCAAAGTTAAATGAACATCAACGTTAACAGGCTTTGTCCCAAAAGAGAACAAACTAAACATAGACGATCACTGTTAAAATCTCCATTTTGCACCAGTATAATATTCATCATGTTTACAGTTTGGTCCCATGGACTTTTATTGTAATCTTCAATATGTTCCGCGTGCCTGACAACTGTGAGGGGGTGAATTTTTGTTTTTTAACTCGTTAGTTTAGATCATGTATTTAGATATAACATGTATGTAAATAAGGGCGGTTAACTTTGATTGACAGCTGAGACGGGTTGCGCCGAGTAAATTTGACGTTTCGGCCATGATCTGACACAACACATCATACCACCTCTGTATCCTTTCTGAAACTTTTGTATTTTCCAGTATGGCGCTGCCCATACTCCTTAAACTAGCCTCAAATGCGTTCTTCAGAGAGTTAATGGTGACGTCACAGATGCTTTGTCCATATTTTTTACAGTCTATGGATAGGACTCAATTTTCAGACAGGAATGTTGTTGCAAGACCAGCAAAAAATGTTTACCAAGGAGTCAACATTTTGCAGTATAACTCGGCAAAATCTCTCAACTCTGACTATCCAATATCTTCAGACTGGCTTGGACTTTCCGACTAGTCTATTCCAGCCTTTACTGAGATATAGTGAGTCTGAGACAAAAGAAGGACTGGAGGAAGGAGGTTGTTGACAATATTTCCATTAGGGCAAGAGATTTCCAAAGCTGTTTCCTTTTACTCTGCATCCTCCTCCCATTTACTAACTCACAGCACTCCTTCAGTTACTCTATGGGAAGAACTCTGGGAATACAGACTGTAGACCAGCTTTGGTAGACATCACGGTTTCTATGCATAGTTCTTGTGCATAGATCATCTGATGTCTGGGAGAGTGTGGAGAGACGGGACCCAGAGTCAGGAGGAGAGGGGTGAGTCTGGGACGCTTGCTTTGGCAGCGACCCATTGTATCTCAACAGCTTTTAATAGCACAGCAAAAAGGAGGTGTTGACGTCATTCTCCTTCTGCCTTGAAGCATTGAGGCCCGGCTTGTTAGCCACTTTCCAGCTGAGGTGAAATTCTTGATCTGTGAGAATTTTGATCTTCTCACATTTTTGGATGGGGATTAAAGAGATGATCTGAGCATTTTTTGCCAAGGAGTTTAGGGTTGGACACTGGCACCAACGGCATTGGCAATGCCTCCCGCACCTGAACATGGTCTGACATTATAGTCACGTGAATGTCGCTCTGGTCCAAGGATTTTAAATTATACAAGTACAAAACAAAGCTTTTGAACTGGATTGGGTGGCATTAGGCTGTGGATAGGCATTGGATATTTTGAAGAGCTGAGCTTCTGTTTTAGAGGATACAAGCATTTGTAATGTGCTAGCTTCAAAATCAACAACTCTGCAAAGGTAAAGCAATTCTTTGAGTATAAAAATATAGTTAGGTCTTGAACACTGACCCTTTCTAGGGCTTTTTGCACTACGGAGGTGCTTGTGTCTATGAACTTGGAGTTTGGGTCCTGTGGTCCTCTGTGGAGGAGAGCCAGGCCCCTTCGCCACTCCTCTGCAAGGATTAAACGTTGAAAAGAGCTCTTTGTGCCGGCTGGACTGGAATGCCTGTTGAGCCCAGTGTCTTTAGGAAACAAACAGCCAAAGTCAACGGAACGTTTGAGCAAGTGCCTGTTGGAATATTGTGTTCACTTGAGCCCCTGCACTGCGCAGCCCCCTCAGCAGACCAGAGGGAGAGTGACTCACTCTCAATAGTAGCCTTCAAGCCAGGAAATTATTAGTCTGATGATGCGATATTTGCACCCAAAAGTCAGTGTGTGCTAAAAAAAACACTCTTTAAGGTATGCTATTTTTGCCTAAAATAAGTGTGATTTATAATTTCAGAAATTAAATAAATTTAATAATCTCAGAATTGCAGCACTCATTATGTAACTTTATATAATGTGGCTTTCAATTTTGCAATTGTGACTTTATTAATTACAACTTTATAATAAAGGAGTAGTTCACTTTTGAAAAAACTTTTGCTGATAATTTACTCACCCCCCATGTCATCCAAAATATCCATGTTATTTTTTCTTCAGTTCTTCATCAAAATTAACAAATCTTTTTCCGAGTCATTCTGGTTCATTCGACGAACGAAAACGAACTGAATTGACTCGGACAAAGATTCGTTCATTTTGATGAACGAGTTCGAACAGGAGAGTCACGAACGTGCATCACAGAACAGAGCAAGTTGAGCATTTGAACTTATAAAACTTTTTTTTATTATGAGCGATTGTTTTGCTTGATAAGACCCTTATTCATTATCTGGAATCATTTAAAGCCTTTGAACAGTTTGCAGTTTGTACTGAAACTGTCTTTTGGACCTTGAACCTTTGGTTTCCACTGAAGTCCATTATATGGAGAAAAATGCTGGAATGTTTTCATCAAAAACTTTCATTTCTTTTCAACTGAAGAAAGAAAGATCATGGACATCTTGGATGACATGGGGTGAGTAAATTATCAGCAAAGGTTTTTGAAAAGTGAACTACTCCTTTAAGTACAACTATATCTCATACTTAAAATTTTGTAATGTTGCTTTCAGTTAAGCAATAGTGAAACTGGCTTCCAACCTTGTAGAAAATGCTTCTAAATTATCATACTTTCTGTATTTCAAGTTATGACTAGGTCCAGAAATCTTAAAAAATGTGTACGTAAAAACTACTGTTAGACCTACGTACCTGAAAATTTCTAACATTTTTTCTTGGGAAATTCTGCGTAGTGACTTTAAAAAATTGTCAAATTACTATTTTTGACTAGTGGAAGACAAGATATATTGTTTAAGACCTGTTTGGAACAATCATTATTTTTGCAATTCTATTTGTTTTTTACCCTGGCTGACGCCAGACTCAAGTATCATTGAGAATGAGACGTGGTCTGGAAACCGTTCATTTTCTCGTATTTGAGGCGTGGTTTATGAAATGCCCAGAGCCATATTATTGGGTGCTAGTGCTACAAATGTCTATGAAATGCGCCTGTATCGTAGCTCATAGCCAATCGGTTCAATGATACCAGATGACATAGAGCGACAGAAAATTAGACGAGGAAGTAGACGATACGTCAGAAATTTAAGTATACACAAAGGCTGTATCAATAGGTAACTTCGTGTCCGCTGCCAAGATGGATCCATAGATATAAACAAACTGCTTCGGTGTGTCGCATGTACATCATCATCGCCTTGCCGCTCCCTCCCCATTTCCTGATTGGTTCCTTATCTCAGGCGAAAATTTGGTTTATGGTGTCCAGGCTGCCTAGCAGCGTGAATAATATCACGCTGCAGCAAGGCAGCATGGGGAAACCCAGAGAGAACACATGGAGTAATGTGCCATTCGCCATTCTCTGACTGCCTCATCCCACAGGAAACTCTCTATCCGATAGGAAGTCTACATATAGACTCAACACGCAGCAGTGGTCCTCCTCTACTGCCATCCTGTTTGTCATGTTTTCTCTAGTGTGATCTCCCCAGTGCCCACTAATATTGTTGATGACTGAATTATCAATGGTGTTGATGCAATTAGAGGTGCTACTATGTGTTTAGATGAGCTGTAAAGTCATGTACTTGTGTCAGTACTTGACCCGGCTGGGAATTCAATGATTTGGAACATGATAGCTGGTTTCCTAGACCAACTTAACATGGTCAATGGTCAGCTTGTTAACAACCAGCAAATTACCATCTTAGACCCGTTAGATGTTAGCTACCATGTTCCAAAACAACATCATCTTAAACTAGACTTTTCTTCAGTGTATGCCTGTGTAACCCCACCTCTTCTGGCTGGTTGTCAACAATGCAGCTCTTTTTTGTTCTTGGATTCTTATCTCAGGGTTATATATTTCAGTGACGCTGACATGAGCATGCACAGAGGCCTTTGATGGTGTTCTGGTGACCTTTGCCCATGTGTCTTCACTGTGCAGGTGGTCTGTCGGTTATTAGCTTGTAACCAAGCCTCTGCCTCTCTCAACACAATGAATGATGGAGAAACCAGCATTCCACAGATTTTACACAGTACTTTAAAGCATCCCACAATGCTAAATGATTAGGAGACATCTCAGTCTAGCTAGGTTGTGAATAATTTATCATGTACACATATTTAGGCACTTGTAAGGATCTCTACATATTGGGACACTGACTATTTTCGGCACCTTTACAACACATTTGTTGTACAGCTGGTAATTATGAACACTTTCTTTCTTACATTACTTTTTTGTAAGCTAATTAAAGCATTTTGATAAATACTTTTGTTGTTTCATATCTCTGCAATATATCAGTTGTAAATTAATTATACATTTTTGGTACTACCTTTTGAATTGGTCCACTTAATTTATGTTTTGCCCTTCAGAATTTCAGTTAAAGGAGTAGTTCACTTTTAAAAAACTTTTGGTGATAATTTACTCACCTCATGTCATCCAAAATATCCATGTCATTCTTTCTTCCAGTCGAAAAGTTTTTTGATGAAAACATATAATGGACTTCATTGGAACCAAACGGTTCAAGGTCCTAATGAGAGTTTCATTGCAGCTTCAAGGGGGTTTAAATGACACCAGAAGATGAATAAGGGTCTTATCAGGCAAAACGATCGGTCATTTAAAAAAAAAAGTTAAAGTTTTATAAGTTCAAATGCTCACCTTGCTCTGTTCTGTGATGCGCGTTCGTGACTCTCCTATTCGAACTCGTACATCAAAATGAACAAATCTTTTCTGAGTCAATTCGTTCAATTGTTCGTTGAATCAACCAAATGACTCGAAAAAATATTTTTTCATTTTGATGAACGATTTCGAACATGAGAGTCACAATCGTGACCTTGTGATGTTCAAACATCACAGAACAGAGCATTTGAGCTTATAAAACTTAAAAAACTTACTTTTTTTTAAAATGAGCGATTGTTTCTCTTGATAAGACCCTTATTCATTGTCTGGTGTCGTTTAAAGCCCTTTGAAACCACTGAAACTCTCATTTGGACCTTGAACCGTTTGGTTCCCATTGAAGTCCATTATATGGAGAAAATCCTGGAATGTTTTCATCAAAAACCTTAATTTCTTTTTGACTGAAGAAAAAATGACATAGATATCTTGGATGACATTGGTGAGTAAATTATCAGCAAAAGTTTTTTTTTAAAAGTGAACTACTCCTTTAAGGGAACATAGTGAGCATCTACTTTCTCAATTTAGCAAATGTTGCTCACTGTAAGAATTTTGCCGTTTAGACCGTCTTTAAAATGGCCGACTCCTGATTATTGCCCCTGACTTCTTGGAGCCAAGGAGCTGATTGAGACGTATCCTAAGTGTATTAGCAAGATTAGCTTTGATGCTAAGTTCTGATAAGCAATTTAAGAGTAAGAACCATGACATGGGAAAATATTTGATTGTAAAAAAAAAACGATGTACTTAAAGTTTGTTTTTTTTATTCAATTGGCGTGTTTAGACCTCTGGATATATTACATAATTTGAGTCTTAATTACATTGGGTGGGAGAATTTCTGCCCACACAATGCTATTTTAAGTCACGTTCATAGCCCAGTTCATTTTCACATTCCTCAGCTTTGCAACATTTTTGTGGCTAGATCTAAAATTGGAAGGAGCTATTTAGTCAGCCACATCCATCGCTGTGTTTGTCTGTGGCCATAATCATACATTCACAGAAATGGCAGGATTTCTCATCTGCCTCTCAATTTCCTGTCTAGATATGCGTCTGTATGCTGCAGCACATATGTTGCCTGCTGCAGGGATCTGATCTTAAACATGTGTGATGTTTTCTTCAGTAACATCCTCTAAAGTTTGGACTTCAATGAAACCGAGGCCTCAGGCATTGTGATTACGAATGTCGTGCAAATCGAGTGTCTTCTTATCAGCTGTTTGCCGTTAGTTTACTGTTACACAGTATGATACGAATCTGGCAACGTTGCTACCAGTTATTTAGCTTTGTGTGCAGCAAATTACTTCTATTTTTCATGTTTAGCTGAGATGATATAATTATGTTAATTTTATGCATTCTGCATTTCTGCATTCATGACCCTAAACCAGAACAGACCCAGTTTTGAGAAGCACAGTATAGAGCTCACCACCAGGTGGAGTTTCTCTGAGCAGGCAGCTCACAAAAGATAACCAACTAGATATTGAAAAAGCCCATTATCTCCCCCTTTCTCTCTTTGTCCCTGTACTTTTAAGCTAAACTAAAATTCCCCTGATGAATAATCCACAGCGCCTCAAGGCTGGAACTAGGAAACTGTTATTACCCTACAACAGACAGGACTCGCTGCAGCTGCCTCTACCACATTTCCTCACTCTCTTATAAACCAATTACAAATTTCTTCTCCTTCAGCATTTCCTGAGCATACAGAATATTATCTTCAAGCGAAATCCTTTAAATGAACAACAGCAATAAGTATGAGACTTGTGATCACATGTGGTGGAACATCTATAGAGAGGTATCTACCATTAATCCGTGGCCTCCTTCCAGCCCACAGTGCTATCATTTTGAGGAGCTGAATGTTGTGTCATCCACCTTTCAAACAACATATCTTCTCTAAACTTGTTACTTAAGGATTATGAAAGCAAGCATACCCTCGGGTATTGAAAAAGTTTGAAAGAATGCCACTGTAGTGCCACTATTTTGACAATGGGATCGTCAGTACGTGGAAAACTCAAAGGAAAAACTTATTTGATTTATGCATATTGTTGTCATGTAAAATGCCATGTTGAGATTTTTTATTAGGTATTTAAATGCAAAGCTTCTGCAAAGAAAGCTTCTTTTCCAGAAGAAAATGTGAAGTGGTGCTTGCAGTGGCAAAACTGACCACCCGGTTGTGAGGGTGTTCTTGGTGGATGTTATGGTGTTGCTAGGCTGTTGGGTGTCTAGGTGGTTGCTAGGCTGTTGCTAGGCAGTTACTATGGGAATTCTGGATGGTTGCTATGGTGTTGCTAGGTGGTTGCTAGGGTGTTTTAGGTAGTTGCTATGGTATTATTGGTGGTTGCTATGGTGTTACTAGGTGGTTGGTAGTGTTCACATATGGTTTCTATAGAGTTTTTATAATGTTTGTGGTATTTTTAGCACTTAACTAATCAATATTAGCATGTAGCTATTCACAGCTAGCATGTTTAACATGTTGAAAGTTTTGTGTGCTAACATGATTAAAAAAACAACCCCCATCGAGATAGCTGTTGCAAATTGTTGCTAAGGTCTTTTTGGTTGCTAGGAAGTGGCTTGGCAGCTGCCAATCATGAAACTCCAAAGACTGCTTGTCAGTATAAATGAAAACCAACCCACATCTCTATACAATGTTTTGATGCAGAGATGTAGGTCTTGCAATATGCAAATTATATGGGCATTTGAGGGATATATGGCACAGTCATTCCATTTATTACATGGCATATGGTCACAGATTTTGATTTGAGATGATACTGTTTTAAAATATTACCTGTTTGTTATAGTATAATCCATTTCAGTGTAAAAAACAAAACAGTCATATTAAAATGGCAGCAACTTGCGCTTGAAACGAGAGGGAATCCACAATCCCCAGATGCAAAATTAAATTAAATATTTACACAAAATATTGATTTGAGTTTTGATATTGTATTAGCTCCCCAAACAAAAACTTCCACAAATTCTTCAGGTGTATAGCGCTGAATTCAGTGACCCGGATGAGCCTGCGTTATCAGTTTTTATCCGGTTATTTTCGGGAAATAATATACAGCTGGATGGCACAATTGACCAGAATCAAATACTGCCACAGATCTATGTAATATAATGTAATATAATAATCAAACTTTTTTTTTATTAAAATCACTACACAAATTAAAAAAACAAGATGATGTTTCTACACTGTAAAAAAATATTTTCATGATTTGTAATCACAACATTTTTTTCTTTTGTCAAATCAACTTAAATAATTTATATAGTTCAGATAACATCATATTTTGAGTTTCTGATGATTAAATCAATCTCCTTCATTGTATTAACTCAATTTTTCCATTTCAATTAACTTAACATTTTAAGGCAGCCAGGTTACTTAATTTTTTAAGTTCAACCAACAATATTTTTTTACAGTGATATCGATTAGAAAACCTATTTTTAGAAGTGTGGATCCAAACTTATGATTTGATTCTTCGCTTAGTTACAAGTGAGCTACAGTTTGGAGTAAGTGAGCAGCTACATGCCAGACATACATGCCTTCGATCGACCACATCTCCATCATTTTTCCATTGCGCTCTTCAGGGAGTGTCCACAGAGAGTGCTTTCTTATTTAGAGAGACAATACCAGCCTTTATGCATCCATTGGGAAAATGTGCTGTCCTTCTCATTGTTGTGTCTGGTAATATGTGAGCGTTTGCAAATTGGAACAGATTCAAAGAGTGTAAAGACACACTAGTAGGGAAATATGACTCAATGCCTTTTTATATTGTGCGTATTGGCTTTGATGTGCTAAGAGGCATGTGGCAATAACAGAGTTTTGGAGTGTGATCAAACCCAATCTCAATCTGTCGGATCTTCTGTTTGTCTGCCTCATAGTCTTTGTCTATTTCCTGCGTGACTTACATATACATCAATTATTACTCACTTGTGTTTGCTTCAACTTGTTAGGCTTCCTCTCTTGTTCATCGTACACTGTAATTCGCCGTCTTTCTTTTTTTTCTTTTGTGGAGCTCCATCCTTTTATTGACCAACGCAGTAACATCTGTTATCAGGGCTGTAGCCAACAGGCAGGAATGTGTGATTTAGCTCAAAGCATGTATAGGCAGGTCCGTGCTGTTTTGAATAGGAGCAGGTATCCTCTAAATGACGATCTAGAGAGAGTAGAGAGACAGAAAATAGCACAGTTACATTTTCTGAGGACTTTGATGCTGTAAAACCTTGATCTTAATGCTCAAAAATGGAGGCGCTGTGTTCGTTGGACACCTGGAAGAAGGTACATTTGTAGAATTTATTTTGTATTTCACCTTTTAAACAGCATATTTCTTATTTATTCCTGACAGATACATGCTTGGTTGTTAAATATTTAAAACATCATCAGAATTTCATGAGCTGGTAATTTAGTTTGTAGATCCAGTTTTTTGAATTATAAGGCCTTTTTGTTCAGGTTAAGTGGTTTGAAGTATTAAAAGGTTAGATTTGTGTGAAATTTGATTCAGTGCCGAGCAATTTAAATTCTCCAACCTTCAAAAAAGTGTTTTTGTATCTCATAACAAAGGTGCTATCATCGATTCTCAAAATTACAGTAATTACCTCAGATTATGCAGTTTGGGGTTTCACTGGATTCATTTCACAAGCCTGTTTCTAGATCCGAGGGTGCAAAAGTTACAATACATAACGTAGTTTCGCATGTGACTAGCCAACAGGTACATGTATACATTTAGCCATTGGAGGGATACGTTCTGCTCTGGTTGAAGTCAAAGAAAGCACTGTGAGTAGGAGCACTGGAATGTCAGGGCAGGAAGGTTCGTGTGCGTGTATGTGTCGGGTCTCAGAGGAAAAGGCAGCTTACGGCCGGTGAGAGTCAGTGTGAGTTGGGCCGATGGGGTAAATCAGCGTTATCTGTTTGCAAATGCCATTTGTATGAGTGCAGGCTCTATTCGTCAGGGCAGTGAGTCAGCTGAGGATGCAGACGGGGAATGCCGGAGGCAGCATGTCTCCCACTTGCACTATTGTGTGTGTACTGTGGATACTTGCCTGACATAGCATAGTTGTTATGTACTAAGACACCAGTTAATGAGAATATGTGAAAAAATGTTAAGTGGATCCAAAAAGGGAACGCTCACCCACAAAATTCATATTCTGTAATCATTTACTCACCCTCAAAGATAGACCAAACCTGTATGATCTTTCATGTAACACAAACAAAGTTAGTAGAGTGTCCTAGTTGCTGTAAAGATAAGAAGTTACTAACAAAACCGAGAGATATACTGGTGAGGATTGTAAACTGATTCATTTGATACGATTATGTAAGGTTGCATCAACACTGTTTTTGTCTCTTGCAGGATTCTCATGTCCCCGAGCGAGTAAGTGACACACTGGTCATGGAGAGTTTGAACCAAAATCTTAGCAGTGGACATCAGTCCCATCAGCTGCTCCAGGTGAGGTCCAACTCTACTTAATATTTGTGACATCTACATTCATACTCTTATTTGATAAGTAATATCATTGCATTATATTTTAATAGGGCTGTCAAATGATTAATCGCATCCAAAATAAAAGTTTGTGTTTACATAATATGTGGGTGCACTTTGTATAATTATTATATATATATATATATATATATATATATATATATATATATATATATATATATATATATATATATATATATATATATATAGAAATACACACACATGCTTGTATATATTTAAGAAATTTTTTCATGTATACACTGTATATAGATTTATATATATAATTTATATTATATATACATATAAATATTTTATAAATAAATACTATTTTTTATATGCATGCATGTGTGTGTATTTATATATATATATATATATATATATATATATATATATATATATGCAAATAATTATACACTGTGCACCCACATATATTATGTAAACACAAATTTTTATTTTTGGATTGATCGATTAATCGTTTGACAGCCCTACTGTATATTTTAATGATCAATATGTATAGTAAATTTATTAAATAAATTAGGCTAATACTTTTATTCAGCAATAAATTATTCAAAAGTGATAGTAAGGACATTTTATAAAGTTGCAAAAGATTTATATTTAAAAAAAAATGCTGTTCATCAAATAATCCAGAAAAATAATATCACAATAATGTTTAGTATAAATATTAATTGATAATAAGAAATGTTCCCCTAGCACCTAATCTCTCTCTCATATCACACACGCACATATAGAAAACATAAAATATGTAAAAAAAATAAAAGTAAATTATATAATGACATGGGTATTACAATGTAAACATGGTTTACACTTCCTGTGTCTTTTATAAACCAAATGGCATAGAAAACATAAACAGTGTCGTTTTTGTTGTTGAAAAGATGCATAAAGTTTTCTGTGATGGGCAGGGTTACTGTAAGGGGATAGAATACATTTGTACATTATCAAAACCAGTACGCCTATGTAAACCACATATTCCAGTGTGTGTGTAAATGCTATTTTTGTATTATTTTGTTTATACATAAAAAATAGAACAAAAAATAGTATAGCCTATACCGTTGTATATTTTTCTATTTACATTTTTTTGGTATAAGCGAAAATTCAGCTCAAAGAGGTAGAAAGTTACTTTTTCTCCTAATTAATTATTTTTACAGTTTTCTATAACAGTAAGAAGGTAAATCCAGTTCTAATAGCGACACCTTTGTTCAGCACAGAGGGAGCTTTTGTCTGGCGAAAGGATTGAGTGTTCATAATACGATGTGACAGTCAAAGTGTGAAACAGACCCTTGGGGGCATCATTGCCATCTTCACCTTCTGCTTCTACATGGCTGCCACATATTACTCCTTGTGATATATAATCCATGACAGATGTGTTGATGGTCTTTCTTATGAAAAACAATGATCCTCTCTCACTCACATCCTTCAACTCTGCCTAAACCGAATACACTAATTACCTCCTGCTAATCTTGTTTAAGCAGCCGGGTTTATCCTAAACTCAAGCGAATACCGCAGCCCTGAGGTGATATGTCTTTAGCAGATATTTGGGAAGGTGGGTGCACAGCAATTATCTGGAAGGCTGGCGTACGGTTAAAAGTAATATGCCTATATTGCAGAAGTCTGTGCAAAATGAAACCCTGTGCATATTAACATACCATGATTGTGCCTTGAACAGAATTTACCATCAAAACAAGTTGATGGATTTTGCTAATTTTCAGTTGAAAAATGATGTCATTGCATGATTGCAGAATTACAGGGTACAGTCTTCCATTCCTATCCCAGTCATTACCAGTTCTCCCTGTTGCCATGACAACCTCCCCCTTGCTGAGCCTTTAAGTTTCCACGGAGGTCTCTCAAGATGTAACTGAAGAATCTTCTCTCACTATATAGGGCTGAAGAGCACCTAACCGCCTAGAGCTCAGCTTGAATTATTATTTCGGAAATGATTGTTGTGAAATATCAAATGATCTCTGTATTTATAGTGTTTTTTATTAGCAGTGTGAAAAAAGGCTTTTACCTCTTAGATCAGACATGAACATTAAAAGCAGCAATTCAATTGAACTCCATTGTTGACCACATTTAAAGGCCTCCTGACTTTTCCTGCTGTTTGTGATTTACTGAAAAAGGATTACGGATAAGGATTTAATTTTTTTAAATCATAATTTCTACCCAACAGCCAACTCTTTTTTACACTAATGCAAATAGAGTTTTACCATTTTATTAATGTACATGACTAGGCCAGGTCTAAATATCGCCTCTTTTAAAATAGGGCTTCCTATATCCAGGTTTTTCAAGACATTTAAAAAAAAAACTGAATTCAAATAGAAATATCTTAATTTTTTGTTGCTTAACTTATTTTAATGCATGTATTTTACATTGTTTATATATATATATATATATATATATATATATATATATATATATATATATATTTATTATTATTATTATTATTATTATTATCCAAGCTGCTCCTTTTCCATATATATATATGGAAAAGAGCAGATTAGAAAAAAAGAAAAAAAAAAACACAAATTAGTTTGTATGATTATGATGATAAATTAAAATAATATGATATCAAAATATCAGTTTGTAATATCTTAATATCAAACAGCATTGCTTATTCAAGTGACAAATGGCCGCCCCCGCTCTTACATTAGACTCAGTAGGCCTAAGCTGTTTCGGATGCATTTAAAGTCGTATGGATTTAGAAACACATGAGGATGAGACAACGATAACATTTTTAATTTCCCATACTTTTTAGAGCACTCCACTGGACTTGTTCGAGACCGGGAAGCACTGAAATTCCAAGCAGAGCGCCCCCATTTGGTCAGTCTAGGAAGTGGCCGTCTCAGTAACAGCCATCACTCTCTTACCCCCTGCCCGAAGGTAAGGTTATTACTATATAGGTATATTTATATGTTCACCCTTTAGTTTAGGGACCAGATTCTCACTGTTAACCAACTATTAACTCTGACTATTGCCTCAATAAACTCCTATAGGCCTACTGCTTATTCGTAGTTAGAAAGTTAAGGAATTGCTATGTAGAATATGGTCCTGTGCAGAATGAGTCATTAATATGTGCCTTATAAATGCTAATAAACATCCAATATCCTAGTAATAGGGATGCTAATAAGCTGGTAATTGAGAATTGGACCTTAAACTAAAGTGTTAACATTCATATTAATGAGATATTATATTATCATAGCCTACTATAAGATAGTACTTCAGTGGACTGACTTTTTGTGTTTGCAACCTTTTCTCCAAGATTCTCCGTCTTTACAAAGTTTTGGGGAAAAGTATAATTTTTTCAAAATATAATCCAATAATGCAATTGTGTGGGAAGAAATACAAACCCTTAGGATAATATAGGCCTATGCACAGATGGTCAAATCCCCTGCATCACCATCACCATGTGTTGTGATTGAAAAGCTAATAACCCAACCCGGAGCCTTTAGCAGCATGAGGTCTTTAAATACACCTTCTCTTAGTTAGAGAAACCCCCTCCTTCACTAACCTCCCACCATCATCTCCACCTACTTACTTTCTCTGATACTGACAAGCCATTCACCAGACCAGTGTCTCCTTTATCAGTGTCCATCTGCCTGAATTCCTCAGAGACTCATGGAGTTATCATGAAGGATATGAAAAGGGCACAGGAGAAGAGGTGTTGAATGCTTATTTAATTTAAGTCTCTGTGCACTGTATAATATTATAAACTGATACACTAGGACGGTTGTGTGATTCTGAGGTCCTCTCTGGTCACAGGCTTTTATCTCGTGCCTGATAACAGATGAGGGTGGACGGGGGCAGATGGGAAGCGGGTTGAGGAATGTGGTTCTTCTCTCTGACAAAGAGCAGGCCAACATCAGTGATTTCGCTTTAGTTTTAATTTAACATTATAGGCATCACAATCTGCTGGAGGGTGATAAATGACACATACTGTTTATGTTTGAAATGACATATAATTGTTATTTATTGGCGTTTCTTCAACTATGTGCATGTTCCATCTCTTAAAACGTTATTCACACTCTAACTAGTTTATTGAATATCCACTTACAATGTCTAACAGCGAATACATTTATTACAATTTTGTACATAATTCGCATGCGTCTAATGCTTATATCAAGCTCTTCACTGACAATTTTATCTTTTTAGTAGGCCTAACTTGGACACAAAATTATAATTAAGTTATAATTTTAAAATTCTCTATTAAGATTGTAATAAACAATATGCCATAGTCAATATTTCTGTACAAATATTTATAAATCGTTTTGACAATATATATTGCAATGGTTTATGATGATTTTGGTTATTATTTTAGATTAGATTATTATTACATTATACATATTGTCATGCTGCATTTTCATTGAACATCGAATGAGTATTAAGGCAATAAAATCTATACAGATACCGTTCAAAAGGGTCAGTCAATACAAAAAATCGTTTTATTCAGCAAGGATGCAATAAAATGATCAAAAGTGACAGTGAACAACATTTATAATGTTAAAAAACGATTTCTATTTCAAATAAATGCTGTTCTTTTGAACTTTTTATTCATCAAAGAATCGTGAAAAAATTAATTATGGTTTTCACAAACAGTTTAAGCAGCACTTCTGTTTCAGCATTGATGATAATAAATGTATCTTGAGCACAAATTCTGCATGAATGTGATGCTGAATCTGCTGAAAATTCAGCTTTGCCATTTCAGGAATAAATTACATTTTGAAATTATTCAAATACAAAACAATCACAATATAACTGTTATTTTTCTGTATATTTGACCACATAAATGTGTTTGGTGGGCATACACTAAAAATATTGTTGGTTTAACTTAAAAAATGAAGTAACCTGGTTGCCTTAATTTTAAGTTCACTGAAATGGAAAAATTGAGTTTATACAATGAAAAAGATTGATTTAATCATCAGAAACTCAAAATATTATGTTGTATGAACTACATAAATTATTTAAGTTGATTTGACAAAAAAATGTTGTGATTACAAATCATGAAAATATTTTTTATACTACTTTACAAAAAAAAACATCCAAAAATCTTACAGACGACAAACTTTTTGAACATTAGTGTGCATAACAGTAAAATAAGACATAAAAGTGCTTTAGGGTTTTGACCGCTTTTCAAACTTCACCTAACCTTTAACCCGAAATGTTTACTAGTATGTTGTCTGAGAGCAAATAATCTTTGAAATCAACATCCTGTGGGGGTTGTTTGTTTTAGGCAAGACCACTCTGGGTCACGGAGCCATGGACATCAGCATCCAGGGCCCGGGGATCGCAGCTCAGCATTGCTTTATCGAGAACAGGGCTGGAGTCATCACTCTGCACCCCTGTGGAAACCAGTGTAGCATGGACGGACTACTGGTCACCAAACCTGTGCGCCTGTCTCAAGGTATCTTTTCTTCATTTGCAATAGTTCAAGACTTCATTCAAATCAAATACGGCCAAGAATTTCAGTCATTACTTGGTGATCCGCATCAGTCACGGCAAAATTCAAGCATGGTTCTGAAGTGTAAAATCTATGAAAGGGAAACAATGCACCCAAACCGAAAGAAAGTATGCTCCTCCTCTGAGTCTTTTGTCAGAGGGAACAATTTGAATAAACAGGGGGGAGGGGTGTGTTTGGGGTAATCTTTATTGTGCCAAGCTTCTAGTGTTTCACTATTGTTCAATACGTTTGCGCTGAAATATTTTGTTTAATGATCATAGTAAAAGTCTCATTTAGTGCAGCCCATGTTTTTATGATCTGCTATGTGTAAAGTCATAAAAGAGCAGGAACCTGTGGAAAGAATGTTAAATGCAGTAAGTGAAACAGAACCCCCCTCTTGCCCCCACCCCCTGACATGCAGAGATTGGAGGCTCTGACTCAGGGGTGAGCAATTACACCTCCTCCTTCCCATCCCTAATCTGAGAGGGAAATTTGTTGCACCAGTGACGGAGACAGCTGTTCAACTTTACCACCCATCAGTGCGAAAGCGTGCAGGGGTTCTGGGACTTCAAAAGTGCTTGGATAAAATACACCACCTCTGGGTTGCCGTTCGTTGGACAGGATTATATTTCTGTGGAGATGTTAGGTTTATAGTGGAAGCCTCCTCACTACGACTGCGTGCACTGGATAGCTATTTGCACTGTTAAACGATAAAGAAATCAGATTATGCATAGGAAATAATTGATGAATACTCTATGAACAAAGGATTTACCACGACCAAGCAAGTCAGTCTCTGCATGCTGCAGTTGTAGTGTAAAACCATGTGCTTTCCCATTTAAAGGGACATATAGCATGTTACCTACAGATGGGATGGGAAGTTAACCGTTTGGATTTAAAAGTAAGTGTATGAAGACCTAATAAATTGGTTTGAGTTGTGAATATTCATATAAGCTTTAAGATATTAGATATGTTGCCTTTACAATGTAGCATTGCATTATGTTGTTGTATTCAATACTACTTCTACAGCCGGTAAGCACACTGTAAAAATTAATATGCTTTATCTAATAAAAAAAAATGTGGCAACAGATTACAAGCAATATTATTAATTAAATTTAACAAATTAGAATTGAGTAATGATTAATCAAATAATTAAAAAATCCAAGTTAACCATTTGAAATGAGTAAAACTTACAACAACAACCAAAAAAAACATATATTTAAGTCAGCATTATGGTGATCGGTGTTTAGGTTTGTTTTAAAAGGTTTGCTTGTTAACATCAGGCAACATCAAGAGTTCTTAATTAATTTTTGACATCTGTCTGTTAGTGAGATATTTTTGTTAATTTTTTTGGTGTGAACTTTACTCATTTTAAATGGTTAACTTTTAAGGAATAATTTGATTAATTATTACTCAATTCTAATTTGTTAAGTTGAATTAATAATATTGCTTGTAATCTGCTGTCACAATTTTATTGATTAGATAAAGCATATGCATTTTTACAGTGCTTTAAATTGATAGTGCTAGTAAAAAATATAAAGTGTTATAAAAGATTTATATTTAAAAATGCTGTTCTTTTGAACTTTCAGTTTAAGAATCCTGTGACACTGAAGACTAGAGTAATGATAAAAATAAATTACATTTTAAAAAATATATGAAAATAGAACAATTGTAATAAGCAATATTGCTGGTTTTTGGTCAAATACATGCATTATTGGTGAGCATAAGGCACTTTTTCCCAAAAAAATAATGATCAAAACAGAAAATAGATGAATGATAGGAATTAGATAACTAACTACACTAACATAAATATAATATTAACATAATATGTGAATACACAGGACCCATTACCCACAATAAACCGGTCCAAATCATGCAGAGAGGTTTTCTCTTCCATGTTGGCCGAGGCATGAGTTTGTGTATAGTGTTACACTTCTATTCCTGGTCAATGTGACCCAGGAGTCCTGCTAATCCTGTTTCTATGCAGCCCTTCCTCATTCTCCACGCACTGTTTGCTCAGTCTGACTATCCACACATGCTTTTATTTGTCCTGAACGTATATTGGCAACCCTGCTGGAATAGTTGACGGAAAGATAAGGCGATTTCTCCTTATTATTCTGCTTTAAGTACCCTGTTGTTACCATGTTCATACATAACCTCCTCTGAACTAAATGTAAAACCATCTGCTCAAGAAATGGCCTCCATCTAAGTGACTTGAAAGTCTTTTTTGTGTGTCATCTACATTTTACATGCAGAATGATTTGTTACAATGCGTTTTCATAGCCTTCCCATGAGATTAAAAAACACTTGGTGTTGTGATCATTGTGATTTATCGTATTTATCTTTATATTTGGCACACATAAGCTGGATCATTATGGCTGCGAGCCACATGATTTCTGGTATGTGTGGAATTGGGGAATAAAAAAACTGGGATGCTTTAGTTTTTGACCTTTCCAGGCGCAGTAAAACTTAATGCCATGGCAACCATTGAGCGTTCTTTTTGGCATTTTTGTCTTGACGTCTTCTGTCTCCTGTTCACTTGCCTGTGTTTTGAGTTGGACCGATTTGGGACCCGTGACTCACCATTCTATGTTCTGCCAGCTTTATTGAGATCTAAACAATAATGCAATAATTTATGCAATGGGTTTGACACTGATCCAGCAGTTTTTTTTACTGAAAGTGCCTGAGGTGGATCTTTGCTGCTCTGATGTGTGGTTTGGATAACAACTGCTGGTGTGAATAACTCTGTCAAAAACAGCCAAACTTTATATGCAGCCCTTTTCATCGCTGTGATATATCTAGTCAAGATTAAGAACTGGGTCTCTGAGTCACTGTTGTTTCTTTTAGAAGAAATTGGAACTCTTCCCACCATATTTGTGATGCACTGCTGGGTTTGTGCTATACAGTAAGGCCATCTGTTTTTGTATTGCTTTCATGCGTTAGGAAATTAAGAGATATGGCTTATTAAAACTTATTTAGAAAGTTTAGTACTTTTTTTTGACTCGCATGCTCTATATGATGTCTGAGAGACCCAAGGGTCTTGCCTAGCTTATAAAACACACTTAACATTAAATAACTAAAAATAACTAAATTGTACTTAAACTCTCTAAAATGTTACATTATTTATATTTGGGGTCACAGAGAACCCAGATATAAACATGAAAAATACAATTAAATATATTATTTATTTATATAAAATTATATAATTCCAATACCATTAATTAAATGAAATACTAGGCAACATATTATTATTAATAATTATATTAATAAGTATTAATAATTATTATTATATATATATTATTTGTATTATATATTATTTTATATATATATAATTATAATTATAATTGTATATATAAATATATATATATATATATATATATATATATATATATATATATATATATATTATATATAATATATATATATAATTATTAATATAGTTATTAATAATTATATATATATATATATATATATATATATATATATATATATATATATATATATATATATAATATATATATATATATATATATATATATATATATATATATATATATGTATAATTATTAATATAGTTATTAATAATTATATATATATAAAATTATATACCCCATCCATTTATTTGATAAAATCTATTTTGATACATCACATTATTAAATAATATGTTGTTTTTTAAATGGAAAAAAATATTTATAATAAATTATACAATTATAATAATATTATTACTTAATTATATTACATATTGTTTTTTATTACTTTATATATATATATTGTAAATAATATATTATAATTTATTTAAATATATACTGTATATTTAAGTATTTTAACTAAAATAAAAATATAAGATGAACTAATAAACAAATAATCTTTATTTTAAAAAATGACCTTCACTGCTATGTCATTCATTTATTTCTTGTCATGATGAATTTGGCTTGGTTACACTTGCACTTTCTTTAATGAGCTTGGCTTCTCACAGTGCAGTTATGGATGTTGTGTTGAGGACTGGTGGGGAATCAATCTCTCTGATTAATGTTGGGGAGACGGGCTGTGCGTGGGGAACAGACACTTTCCTGCTGTGCTTTCCAGATTCACGCGCCTCTCTCCACTCTTTGTCATTCGCCAGTGAGGCCTGTCTTCTTGCAAATGGCCTCATGAATTTGATTACAAAATGGCTCTTAGTCATGCTTTGCTGGGGATGTCATATATGACAAGGGGAGGTTATTTAGTGGTTTTGCTCTTAAGAGCAGGCCACACACTGTTCTGGTAAATGTGTCTTATTTCAACAGAAATTTAAAAATGAGTCATCGGTATGCTTTATACTTTTTGTGCAATATTTTTTCTGCAACTCCAAGTTGCTTTTGTAATAGAGGAATTCACTATGATAATGGAACATTAAGGAAATGTAAGTCTTGTCAGTTCATGGTTCCTTAAATTTTTTTCAAGGTTGTGCTTCTTTAAAAGATTTGCATTTTTTTAAATGCCCCTGTTATGCTATTTTAAATGTTCCCAATTTTCTTTTGGAGGTCTCCTACGATAGGGTTAAATGCATCCAAGGTAAAAACAAAACAAAATGCTTTAATTTTCCCATTATATACATTGCACATCATCTCTTTTCTCACTGTGTATTAAAGGAGTAGTTCACTTTTTAAAAAAAACTATTGCTGATAATTTACTCACCCTCATGTCATCTAAGATGTCCATGTCATTCTTTCTTCAGTCGAAAAGAAATTAAGGTTTTTGATGAAAACATTCCAGGATTTTTCTCCATATGATGCAGTTCACTGGTAACCAAACAGTTCAAGGTCCAAAAGACAGTTTCAGTGCAAACTTCAAACTGTTCAAAGGGCTTTAAACAATTTCAGATGATGAATAAGGGTCTTATCAAGCGAACGAGCGATCATTTAAAAAAATATTAACCAATTTAAAGTTTTATAAGCTCAAATGGTCGCTTTGGTCTGTTCTGTGATGCGCGTCATGATTCTCCTGTTCAAACTCGTTCATCAAAATGAACAAATCTTTTACCAAATCAATTTGTTCATTTTGTTCGTTGAATGAACCAAATGACACGAAAAAAATTTGTTCATTTTGATAAACAAGGAGAGGAGAGATTAAACAGGAGAGTTTAAAGCCCTTTGAACTGTTTGCAGTTTGCACTGAAACTGTCTTTTGGACCTTGAACCGTTTGGTTCCCAGTAAGTGCATTATATGGAGAAAAATCCTGGAATGATTTCATCAAAAACATTTCTTTTGTTTTCTTACCGACTGAAGAAAGAATGACATGGATATCTTGGATGACATGGGGTGAATTATCAGCAAAAGTTTTTTTAAAAGTGAACTACTCCTTTAAGGATTCGATAAAGGATTCAGTCTCTCAAAACTGAGAGCATGCTCTGCTCTGATTGGTCAGACGACCCAGTGTGTTGTGATAGGTCTACTGCTTACAGTGTGTCTGAGAAATGAAACACCCTTTGCTGATACAACCACAGGTTTTGAGGGCAGGACAAAGCAGACATTGTTCACAGGCAGCCAATAAAAGTCATGTTTGACATTATGCTAATTTGTTACAAACCTCTGTAGATACGTTACGAAAGTGAGACTGGAATTGCTGACGACTCATTTCGGCAGTTCAGAATCATTTCTTTCTTTCAGGAGTCAATAACTTTATTTGTCATCCACTTTAATCTTAAATACTTTGCAGACGTTTTACATTCACAAACAGCTATATTAGGTCATATTTGGGAGGGATAAAAAATTCACTACCCTGCATGAACGGACCCTTATGCATTGTTTGGAGTGCCTCTTGAGAATTCAGATTCATGATTTCCAAAACTTAATCTTTAGACCTCTTTGCAAACCAGTTTTAAAGAATCAAACATTGATCAAATTGATCTTTGGCATCACACAAACACACAAAGAAATAACAAACACACCGGTCAAAAGTTTAAGGTCGGTAAGATTTTTTATGTTTTTAAAAAAAGTCTCTTCTGCTCACCAAGGCTACAATTTTTTGATAAAAAATGCACAAAAAACACAGTAATATTGTGAAATATTACTCTGAAATCACTCTAATATGATGATTTTATGCTCCAAAAACATGTATGATTATTATCCATGTTGAAAACTTGTTGTTATTTCAGGATTATTTGATGAATAGAAAGTTCAAAAGAACAGCTTTTATCTGAAATGGAAAGCTTTTGTTACATTAAACACTACCCTTTAAAAAGTTTGGGGTCAGTAAGAATTTGTATTTTATTTTTGGGGAAAATAAATATATCTATATTCATCAAGGATGAGTTACATTGATCAAAAGTTACAGTAAAGACATTTATAATGTTAGAAAAGATTCTAATTAAATAAATGCTGTTCTTTGAACTTTCTATTCATCAAGGAATCCTGAAATAAAAATGTAAAAAACTGTTTTCAACATGGATTCAGCTTTTTTTCCAGAGGAATAGATTACATTTTAATATATATTAACATAAAGTCATTTTAAATTATCATAATATTTCACAATATTACTGTGTTTTTTGTGTATTTTTTATCAAAAAATTTCAGCCTTGGTGAGCAGAAGAGACTTCTTTTAAAAACATAAAAAATCTTACCGACCCTAAACTTTTGACAGGTAGTGTATATACTAGCATAAATATAAGCTGCCACTGAAGGGAGATCTCAAAAAAGTTCAAAGTAATTTAGATTCAAAAATTACTTTGAACCGGTGAAAAATCTAAATAAAGCTTCAAGCAATCGAACTGAACAAAAGGTTCACTGATTCATTGAAGCTTTATTGTTCATTTCTTACACTTTCCAAACACAAATGAAAGGAAATGTCTGGATTAATGTATTGGAGTAAAAGACTCAAAATTCCCTTTAAAGTGCAGTGAAGTAAAATTTTAAGTAAAAAATATTTACTATAAAAGTAAAAGTCAAGTGAATAAAAATGTGTAAAGTAGAACTTTCCAAAAATACTTTAGTATAATAAATGTATTTGTAGGCCTACTAAGTTACGACACCTCGTTTTAAAAATAGGTAAATACGCCTCATTGAAAGCACCATGATCACACATTCATGTCTGCGGCGAGGGGTAGTGCTACAGGAGGCTGAAATCGTGATTCATAACATCTCCTTGACTTCCAAAAATATCTGTGTTAAAATTATCCATAATGACTTGCAGAGAGAGGCCATCTATAAACAGTAGCAGGGGAAACACTGTCTGGATTTTACCCCTATTGCATTTTCAAACTCAGTGCCCCCTTCAGAACAGAATCATCTGTGACTGTCTGACGTCTGATGTTTTTTTGAATATTGTAATTGGGCATCATTTGGTAGATGCTGGCAGCACGTCTGAAACGCATGGTGGCAGGAGCGGAGATCGATAGATAGATTCCCTCCTCAGCAGGTGTGATTCTTGGCTCATGTGTTTTCCCTTGTGTGCTGTAGTGTTGTAGATTACCCTCCATCGCTGCACTCCATAAATCCACTTTCAGACTCTTCACTTAGCATTGTGGGTAAATCCATCAACCTTTGAGGCACTGCAGTGGCCAATCTGAAAATATATAATGGGTTTTCAGTGATTTTCACTGACACTTAAAGTGTTAATGCAGGCTGGTCATTTCTTATTCATGAGACATTGTGTGTGTATCATATTAACTTATGTAATATTACTGCACTGTTCTCAGTATGGCGGACACCATGGGGATTTCTTACCTCCTGTTTTACTGTTGGTATTACTCTATCAATCATTTCCTGCATACCACAACTATATTAAACACAGACCTTTTCACTTTCTGCCACACAAAAAGACATTATATTTGATATCCCACTTTTCTCTGCATAATAACTATGTTTCTGTGAAATGGTGCTCAACCGCTTCCTGGAACTTTGCTTTTCATAATGATGAAAGTTAACTAACATATAGACTGTATATATACTACCGGTCAAAAGTTTAGGGTCGGTAAGATTTTTTATGTTTTTAAAAGAAGTCTCTTCTGCTCACCAAGGCTGCAATTTTTTGATAAAAATACACAAAAAAAACACAGTAATATTGTGAAATATTATGACAATTTAAAATGACTTTTTTATGTTAATATATTTTAAAATGTAATTTATTCCTCTGAAAAAAAGCTGAATTTTCAGCATCATTACTCCAGTCTTCAGTGTCACATGATCCTTCACAAATCACTCTAATATGATGATTTTATGCTCCAAAAACATGTATGATTATTATCCATGTTGAAAACAGTTTTTTACATTTTTATTTCAGGATTTTTTGATGAATAGAAAGTTCAAAAGAACAGCTTTTAATCTGAAATGGAAAGCTTTTGTTACATTAAACACTACCCTTTAAAAAGTTTGGGGTCAGTAAGAATTTGTATTTTATTTTGGGGAAAATAAAAAGAAATCAATACTTCTATTCATCAAGGATGAGTTACATTGATCAAAAGTTACAGTAAAGACATTTATAATGTTAGAAAAGATACTGAATTAAATAAATGCTGTTCTTTGAACTTTCTATTCATACAATGAATCCTGAAATAAAAATGTAAAAAACTGTTTTCAACATGGATAATAATCATACATGTTTTTGTAGCATAAAATCATCATATTAGAGTGATTTGTGAAGGATCATGTGACACTGAAGACTGGAGTCATGATGCTGAAAATTCAGCTTTCTTCAGAGGAATAAATTACATTATAATATATATTAACAAAAAAAGTCATTTTAAATATCACAATATTACTGTGTTTTTTGAGTATTTTTAGCTTAAATTACATTAAAGTGACTTAAAAAATGTAGTTTTGTTTAACTTCAACAAAAATGTTGAAACTTATTTTGATGAGTTAAAGCAATGTAAAAACATGTCATAACTTATTGATCATAACAGTTATTTTCAGTGTGCTTGAATAGTAATAAATGATCCAGATCTCTTAGATCAGTCGTGGCCTAATGGTAAAAGAGTCAGACTAGTAACCCAAAGCTTGCAGGTTTGATTCTCAGTACCGGAGGAAACGACTGAGGTCCCTTTGGCACCTAACCCCTAATAGCTGCCCACTGCTCCGGGTGTGCGGTTTGCAGTGATTCTGTGTTCACTCACTGCTCCTAATGTGTGTGCACTAACTTTTCACGTTCTTTTTCTTTTTTTTTCCCTTCTGTGTATTGATTGAATTGCAGTCTGAGCTGTGGTCTGGAGCTCATTTGAGCTCTGCATGCTGCGCTGAACTGCTGGTTTCCCTCATGGTAGAACAGTGAAGCGCAGCTATGACAATGCATGATGTTTTTCGTTCAGTGTTGTTCTGGGATATTTTGAGGCCCAAATAGACAGATAGATTTTCATTATTGGAGTCAGATGAAATAATAAGGTAACACATGAGAAAATGTATTTAATATTCATAGATAGATAGATAAATGGGTGGGTGGATGGATGGATGGATGGATGATAGAGATGGATGGATGGATGAATGATATAGATAGATAGATAGATAGATAGATAGATAGATAGATAGATAGATAGATAGATAGATAGATAGATAGCATAGATAGATAGATAGATAGATAGATAGATAGATTTTCGATTAATTAATTTTAGAGTTTGGCAACCTTTTCTCTTGAAGCAGTGCAGATAAATTGCTCAAGCTTGCTTGCCATCAAGCACATCTTTGCCACATTACTGAATTAGATGCTATGTGTCATTTTTAATGGGACATTTGTACAATCCCAATGTGTAAAATAGGAAAAGCAGTGGAGCTGCTGTCGGTTTGTTGTAACGATTGAGCTGTTCAGAGCGGTTCGTGCTGATGCAGTGGAAGCCACAGTTATTGTCTGTAAAAACACTCAAATATGATTTTGACAAGGACCCAAACATGACATTGTATATGAAAAAACATTTGGCTGATGTGGTTTACACCACAGACCTCAATATACTATTGCTTCAAACAAAACCTTTTTGAGCAGGCATGTAAACAAGTCTTTTCATTTAAACACTATACTGTAACTTTCTGTTTTACAAATGTGTTTTGTGTATTAAGAATTTCTTGTTTATTTTCACCTAGTTGACTTTGAATGTGCAGAGCATGTCAAGACTTGAGCAATCCTCTTGAAGAGTCTTGTAATGACAAAAGAGGCCATCAGTTAACAATCCATATTCTTTTATTCACTAACAACATGAAAGAAAACACATCGACGTGAGAATAAGTACACGATTTACTTTACCTGAGCGGTTCTTTCATTGTGTGCTCGAAGCGTACTTTGTCCTTTCAGAACCTTAGGGGTAATCAAATGTTCTTCCTGGAACAAAAGGGCATCTGGCATTCTGCATTCATCACACATCTGCTACGGCTGGAAAGGTTTCAACGAGACCTTTACCTGCCTTCAATAAACACTGTGATTGGCCAGAATAGATCAGGCAGATTTATATAGCAAAAGTTTTTTTGACGTTGTTGTTTGTTTGCATTTCCCCTCAGTTTATTTCATTGTTGTTTAGTTTTGTTGGGAGATCACCAACTAAGTCATCATATAAATACTCTACATATTGCCTTGTATGGCCATATACATATTGCCTGACACTAAAGCACTTTCTGTCTCACTTTTAAAGGGGTGATGAACTGAGAAATCAAGCTTTTCCTTGATCTTTTGACATCTAAGAGGTCATCATATTATAAGAATATCCTGCAAGTTGCAAAACTGAAACTGCCTTGTTAGTCCAATAAAAGCTTTTATTGACACCAGGCTTAGCAAACGACTCGTTTTTCAAAATGGGGAACTATGACGTCAAAGAGGATAAAACACCACCCCCGCAGAACCCCGCCCACCGATTTGCGCATTACACGCATAGCTAAATAACATAGGTCTACCTCGTGATGACAAACTGGATCGAGCTACCGAGCAATAAACATGCCGTTTACAAAATATTGTGCAGTGCCTGGTTGTGGAAGAAGACAGTCACTGGATAAGCTTCTGTTGGAGTTAAACTTTATTTTTAATGACCCAGCTGATGAGGGTAAAACATTGTCCATCTGTTGCTTCATTTCACTGAGGATTGTTTTGTAAACAAGACTGGATTTGCAGACCGATTAAGATTAAAGAACGGTACTTTGCCGTCTATATTGGATCTGACAGGAATGGGGCAACACGCGCAGGCTTGGGAGGGTTACTTTAAAAATGTATTCTGATACAGTTACAAATTACTTCATAAAAAAATGATTCAGTAACGTAATCCAAGTACCAGAATATGAAAGTAATGTAACTGATTACTTTTGGATTACTTCAAAGGACAGATATATAAAAAAACTTTTACTTATGAAGAATTTCACATCACATCCCTGAAATATACTTATTTCAGGGCTGTAGAGACATCTAGTGGCTACAGTATTGTTTTACAGATGATTGTATTATGTAGGCTATAAGGAAATAATAAAAACACAACATTTAAAAATTCTACACAATCTACATATTAGTTTATTTGAAAATAGGAAATAAACTGTTGACTGAAGCCGTGATCTTTCTTAATTTGCCTGGGCCGTTGGCCGTAGGGAGTTCACCTATGTTAGCAGTGAACATCTCCTTAAGTAAGACTGAGAAGATTATGAAAGGACATTTTAGGTACTGAAAAAACTACAGATTCCAGCATCGCTAGAAAACGTACAACAGCGATCATACGTGACTACGTGTCGCGAGTCATTAATATAGTGTTATTATGCCAAAATACAGATTTACTTCGTTTTAAATGAAACCATTGTAATCCTGAAAGTATCCTCACCTTTTTCAAAAAGTAACTATAATCTGATTACATGTTTTTTGATGTAACTGTAACTGATTTTTGTATCCTAATTACATAACGCGTTACATGTATTCCGTTACTCCCCAACCTTGGACACGCGGACTCTGGGTCGAGTATGTATGGGGCGAATCATTCCGGTTGCCATTTAACAACATTGGACGTTTCCAAAACAATTTCCCCCTCATGCACCGACGAGTGAGTTGAAACTCATTATAATATGCAAAACTGTTATCCACTCACAGTAGTGGGCGTTTACTTCCAAGTCTTCAATGCGAGACGCCCATAAAAACCGAGCGTTTTTGAGCTAGGCTCAAAACTAGGTCACAAAATAGCCTATTACTTATTCATTCTGATGTCTTTTAATGCAAAAACCAAGCAAACGTCATAAGGTGACATCAGACAGCAATATAATAAAATTTAAAAAGCCAGTTCATGACCCCTTTAAAGCTAACACAAAACAGTGTTCAGGACTGATGAATAATAAAACTGATAAATGGTAGATGTTATTGCATTATAAAACAGTTAGTTCGAATCCTTGATTCTGATTGGTCAAGAGCTGTGCTTTATTCACGATAAAACACGACTACGACTGCTTCACCCAATGGTTCTATTGATCACTGCGCAACACAGCGGTTCTATGTTGTTTTTATTTGAGCTTTCATGCATTTTACACATTGGAACGTTGTTGCTGTTCACGCTCATGGACTGTTTTTTCTAGCGGAAGGAAAGCTTTTAGTGATTTTACTTCAAGAAAGTTGCACTAATACATTGTTTTTTACTTTAATATTGTGTGGCAACCGTTTTATGTGGGGAACGCTCCGCTTCGCGTCGTGCCTAACAACGCCCTTCAGCCGTTACTTATTCACGATACAGCACTGCCTCTCGTACCTTATTGCTTACCTATAATTATGTAAGTAAAGGTAATCTAAAAAACAGACAGAAACAAGCATTCACAAATAAATATGTAATATCAATACATATTCAACATTGACAATACAATAATTTTAGGGCTATGCAAAAATTAATTGTGATTAATCGCATCCAAAATAAAAGTCTGTGTTTACATAATATATTTGTGTGCTGTATATAATTATTTTGTATATAAATACACACACATGCATGTATATATTTAGGAAAATGTGTTATTCAAATATATAATATTTATATAATATAGATTATGTATTTATATATATATATATATATATATATATATATATATATATATATATATATATATAAGTGCAAATAATTCTTAAATATATACATGTATGCATAGGTATTTATATATACAAAATAATTATATACAGCACACACAAATATATTATGTAAACACACACTTCTATTTTGGATGCGATAAATCGCAATTAATTTTTGCCCAGCCCTAAATAATTTCAAAAATAATTGACCAATATGGTACTGAAAAGTGCTTGATTTGATCTGCCGGAAATTCATTTATTTGTTAAAAGTGATCTTTATATGACAGATGGTTGGATGAAAACGGCTCAAAAATAAAACGGCTTGGTGACATCAGCAAAAAAAAAGAAAGAAATCATTCATATTAATAGGGTTGATTTAGATCTCATGTTGAACTTTCTACTACCAGAGTTTGACTTGTCTATTTTTCCGCTTGCTCAGCGAGCCAGGAGTCTGATCCGACACCAAAGTGTGAGATGTTAGGCTACTGCTTGTTCATGGCAAATATTCCTTCCCCCCTCCATACCTCTCACTGCGGTACAAAACTGGTCTAAGACTGCCAAGATTGTTTGAAATGCTTTCTTCGGGCAAATGTTTGCTGTCAAGTGTTATACACTTTGATTCTCAACTTCACAATAGTTGTTTTGGTTTGTGTGCAGGCTGTATGCTGTGTTTCGGCCAGTCCGCATTCTACCGCTTCAATCACCCCGAGGAGGCTTTCCGAATGAAAAGCATGATGCCTGAGGGAGGACAGAAAGCCAGTGTGAAAAACTGGGCCCTCACAGGTAACGCAATATCCCACAGGAGAACACAACACACCGTGACTCTGGCATGAATTATCTAACGCTTACCTCAAAGCCTGTGTTGTGTAGGAATCATCTCTGTGGAAAAAAAAACATTCGGAGCTTAAAAACCTTGTGTGTACTGTCTGACGTAATAATACAAAAGGCTATGTGACATCTATGACATAATTGCAAAAAAACAGAGTAAACAAGTGGTGTAATGATAAGAAACAGATGCAGATTTACACATGGGACATTTATGCAAATTTGGGCTTACAGGGTGTTGCCACATTTCTGAATGGCAAGGTTTGTTTCAGTAGCACAGGTAGCAGCTTTCAGCTGGGCTTTCTGCATTTCCGTTTCAAACTGTTAGCAATACAAGCCAGCCTCGATCCTGAGTTGCACCATGCAACTTTTATGAGAAACTCATTCCTGTGGGTCTCCTGACAGAGCGCTCTATCTTCCACTCCCACTCACAGTACTACACAGCAGCCAATGTTTAAACAGAGCATTTACAATATTTACCGAGTTGTTTTCCCTGACTTTTCCTGTTGTGTGGCAGAAAAGGACACGTATAGCATATAAACACAGCTGGTGTAGTGCATTTCCTGAGCTGGTAATAAATTCTCTCCAGCATGAAAGAAATGATTTTCACAAACAACATTCCTGCTGCATTCCCATTCACCATTTATTTGTTCTTATATCCCACGTGTCTAAAGTATATAACTACATTGCTAAAATATTTTTCAGACTTGCTTATATAAAGCTGTTCATGCACTTTTGTCATCTGATATTTTTGTATAGACTGATTTATAGAGGAAAAGAACCCCTTTCACAGTTTCTCTGTGCCAGAGCTATTTCCTCTTGCATCTCTTTTCCAGTTCAGACAGCTTTGTTGGCCATGCTCTGCTTATTTAAAGTTGAGGGGTATCTTTTACAATATCTATATTTATCTTGCCACCCACCCTGCTCTCCAATCCCTCCTAACTGTTCCCCTCATATTTCACTCAATATCCGGCTCCCTCGTTCTAATAAAGCAGGACTGCTCGACGTTCTTGATGATATTTCAGTATGACTCAGAGAAGCATGCAATATTGTATTGTTGTCTGTCTATATTATCCCATTTATTCTTTGGCAACTTAACATAAATAATATATAGGCCTATATGAACTAGTATATATCAGCTACCAGTTTGTGTGAGAAAAAAAGGGCCTTTTTTATTTAAACCCACAGCCACATAAGTGTCCATATGAATCCAGCATGAAAAAATGCACTGTCGCTTTAAGAGTGTAGGCCCCGCCCCTGCAGCCAGCAGTCAGTCACATCAGCACCGTGGACAGGGGAGGGAGGGGGACTCAGCGATGGTGTAGCGGCGCCAGGCTCACCAAGCCCGGCTGGAATATCTCATCTGCGGCGTTTTACTCCTGCCTGGGTACTGTGTGGCCGGCACAGCTGGCCGAGGTCTACACTCGGAATGCGGGAACCGTCTTTTGAATCTAAACTCGGTTATGGGTTATAAACCAAACGCAACGGTTTAGCGTTTCCACAGGCGTGTTCTTCATCTGTAAGTAAGCTACTGATCATTATAGACGAGGCTGTATGTGTCAGCTCGGCAAACGGACGTTTAGCATATGTATCATTTTATAGTCGAAAGCTGAAGTGTTATTTTGTGACACATGGAAGAATTAATGTATTAGCCTATCTCCATTTATGTATTTGTGTATTCTTAAAACCGTTTCTTGTTCAGTGGGGTTTGAATGGAAAATTAAGCCAGAGTCATCGTCAGCTGCTCTGACTTATTTTCTAAACCACGATGACTATATAAAAAAGGGGGATCTGTAACTTGGAAAGGGGGTTGTGTTTTATGCATTATTTGTGAGGAGTTTGAACAGTGAGTGTTTTGTAATTAGACAGAGATTTGTGGGTTAAACGCAAACGCTTAGCTGGCAAAGGCAAGATTGATCAAGTTGTGGATGTTGTGAAATCTGTGACTCACAATCCTATATAGATAGACTGTATAGCACAAATCTAATAAGTTTGTTAAGTGTTACTTTTGGGGTGTTCAATAAAAAATATATTTTGTTCCAAATTGACTGAAAAAAATCATAAGTTGGGGATTATTTTAAGTAATATTGTTTAGATCAGAGGTTTTCAAACTTTTGTGATGCCAAGGACCCTTTCCTAAAATACAAAGGATCTTTGTAATTCATGCATACAGGCCCATTTGTAATGTGTGAGAAACATGATTAGCATGATATTATAAAACATGTTGTCTAACATTAAACAATTGGCTTCTGTTTTGTAATTATACCACAGCCAAGCAAATTGTTATTTGTAATTTTTTTTATTAGAATGCAAGTTACAAACATACAAGCATCACAGTTCATAAACAAATATTAAACAGCAAAAAATACATCAGAATAAAATTAATTGAAAATAAATAAATCAATAAATAAATCAAAATAATAATACATAGCTTAAATAGACAGACTTACATACTTCATTATCTATAAAAAGAGAAATATTTTCCTAATTTTCACTTGAACATTTAAGAGCACAAGCAAATTATTATAAAATATTATTTAGAAATATGATTACAATTATATTTTAGGGCTGTCAAATGATCAAATCACGATTAATCACATCCATGTTTACATGATATATGTGGGTGCACCATGTATAATTATTTTGTATGTATATAAATACACATGCATGCATGTATATTTAAGAAAAAAATACTATTTATATATAAAATATTTATATATAATATAAATTATATATAAATCTATATACAGTATAGACATGGAACTATTTCTCAAATATATACAAGCATGTGTGTGTATATTTATATATATATATATATATATATATATATATATATATATATATATATATATATATATATATATAATTATACACAGTGCACCCACATACAGTATATCATGTAAACAAAAACTTTTATTTTGGATGTGATTAATCACGATTAATCATTTCACAGCCCCCACACACTAATATACTATGTTATTTGTAGAAAGTATTTCCAACAACAAAAACAAAAAAATGTAATCAAATGTATTTTAAATTGAATTGCCGTTTACAAAGAACGTTACCATAGTATTAACTTGCAGCCCCCTGGGGTTTCCGGGACCACAGTTTAAAAACCCCAGTTTAGATAATTACAATCTTTACTTTGTAAGTCTGTCTCATTTTTAGCAGATGAACCATTTGAGATGGTCAGTTGCCTGAGAGATAGATTGAATTACCAGCAGGGCTGTCTGTGATTTAGCTATATGAGCACATATTCGTTTGACGTTTATCCTATCAGACTGGAGCCTGGCAGACTTTTTGGTAGCCACTTTTTCTACTTGACCATTCGTCTTCTGTGGGATTGGCAACAGTGTTAAACTTTGAGGTTGTTAAATGGGGCTAATGGATTAAATGCATCTCTTCAGTGCCAAAAGAGCTGCAGGTACTTGCATTAAAAGCTCAGGTGAAGTACTGAGGATAATAATTGGGGTTATGTGAGGAGAAGAAGCCAAATGCATCCACTTACCCCTTAGTGCTTTTCTCATTTTCTGTACTTGGTTTGGCTCATCTGGCTAGTGATGGGAATTCATTTTTGAGAATCGATTATTTTTGAACCGGTTGTTTCAGTTAACAAATTCAGCATTTTATTTACATCGTGTAATGATGTAATTTAGACACAACATTAAATGGTCCAAAATTTTTGTTCTAGTTTAGTTTGTTGGATGATTCAGCTAATGCTAATACTAATATTAACAATATTTGCAATAAACAATACTAAAAATAAATGTACATGTGAAGAGTTCAGATGCAAAAGCCTCTAAGTGCCTCTAAAGCCTCTAATTTTAAATTTTCTTCTAAAATGATAATTTTTATCAAGCTTGTATATTTAAGTTCAGTAATTTCACTTAAATGGCAATGGAGATTACCTATTATTTTCCATTTAAGTGAAATCACTGAACTTAAATATACAAGTTTGATAAAAATGGTAATTTTAGAAGAAAATTTCAAATGGCATTTAGAAGCTTTTGCATCTGAACTCTTCATGTATTGGCTGAAGTTTCTGTAACTCTTTCATTAACAGTCATTAACATAGTATGTTTTTAATAACATTTCTGCTATTACACTAATGTAACTTACTTTTTGATCTATCAGTCAAATCCTTAAATACTCTCCTAGTGCTCATTATCAACTCACCCAGTTCAACTCCCCCGGTTTAACCATGAATCAATAAGCAATCTACACCTGAACTGTTATGAAATATATGCCATTTGAGTCTTGTGTATGGCAAATGCTTAAAATTGTTATCTTTTCCTTCAGATTCTGAGAACTTGGTCAATGGGAACCACTCGTCAGGAGCGCCAAAATCTCACTTGGTCACCAACGAGAGAGTGCGCCCTGAGCACAGTGCCATTGTCAGTTCCATTGAGAAGGACCTTCAGGATATTATGGACTCATTAGTCATGGATGACCCTCAGCCCTCTTCGTCTGAGTCAAAGAAGCCCTCTGGTCATCCTATCTCCCAGTCTCCCCTGTCCCCCATGTTAAACGGAGGGGGCGCTTCCTTCTCTCGCCCCCAACGAGCCCTGGTGCTATGTCTGTGGGCTCCAGTTACGAGAATAACTCCCCTCCTTTCTCTCCACTCTCGTCCCCATCGGCCGCCAGCAGTGGCAGCTACACCAGTCCCTCGCCGAGTGGTTGCCAGGACCAGTTTCACACGCTTCCTCCTGTGCCAGTGAGGTCTTCTAGTTACAATTACACCAGCCAGCCACCCATACCTCAGCCACGGACCACACTGCCCAGCTATTCCAGTGGCAGCGGTGGGCCAAAGGTGCCTGAGAGTCCCAGACTCCAGCGAAAGGCTCTTTTAGAAGCACCGCCAAGCCCAAAGCCAAGTCGTAGGGGGTTGAACCAAGACAGCTTGGTGGCTAAATCCCCAGACAGCCCCATACAGACTCACATGCTGCCCTTAGTCTCCAGCTCCACTGCTCTGTCTGATGCTCCATCTGTCTGTCGGGTACCAGTTCCAGGTAGTCCCAGATTCACCCCCAAATTCTCAACCGCATCCCCATCATCCTCGCCCTCTAGTCCCAGATCCAAAACTGCCATTGTTCTCCAGGATCGCCCCTCAAGTCCTTTCCGGGAACAGCCTCAGCCAGACCGCTCCTTGACGTCCAGCCCCTCTCACCAACTCTCCCCACCCTCGCGATCTTTCCAGCCCCCCTTAGACCCCATTGTCCACATCATTCAGGGTGGACCTCCACACCCGCATCCTCGCACACTACAGCCTCCAGAAAGTCCGCGGGCTGGCCCGCAGGAACCTTGAAGGGAGCAGCATGAGGGAACTTCCCCCTCTCAGCCCTTCTATAGCCCGCAGGGGGGTTCCTGTGCTCCCAGGAGCTCTACCAGGAACCCTGCGAACTCCCAGAGATTCCATGCCCAAGAATTGTGCCAGAGAGTCCCAGACTCCGACGGAAAGCAGGGTCTCCTTCTGGAGGAGCCGTTCAGTCCTCGTGGTGTGCGTGCTCGTAGCCCTTCACCCACCTCCGGACTGATGGGGGAAGGCAGTGGGACGGAAGGGCAGTTTTGGGAACTCGCTGTCTTCGGCCTTCAGCCTTGGTTCTCTTCCTGGGTCATCGCCCCGATCCAGTCCCAGAAGCCACCGGAAGATGTCAACAGGCCACAGGACCACCGGATGCCTCACCCAGGCATGAGGGAGCGCAAAAACAGCATTACGGAGATCAGCGACAACGAAGATGATCTTCTTGAGTACCACCGACGCCAAAGGAGAAGAGCGACTCAGAGAGCAGGAGATGGAGAGGCTGGTAAGTGAGATATGAATTTATACAACAAAATATAAAACCAATAGCCTGGATGCCAGCCCGAACTCCGCCCACAACATTTTTTGGACGGAAAGTTCAAGTCTGAACTGATAATCATGTGGAGTAATTATAATCGGTTCAGAAATGGTAGGGCCAATCAAATTGCCAGGGCGGGCTTTATACGATGATAGACAGGTGATATGCAGGGACGTAATCATCACGTTATCAAAGAGCGCTAACTGTCTTCCCTCAGAGATGACTGCAGCTGGAGAATTGAGATGTATAGATTCCGCTGTCGCATCTTTGAAATAAAATCGACAGCGCATTAATTTTAATAGACAAACTGAAAACTGCAATCAAGGCAATTGTCGATTGGAAAGATATTTTTACCGTCCCACATGATTCGGGAAAAGTGTAACTTATCAGCTGGCTCTGACGGTCACTAAGAAGATGGGACGCAATGAAAAGCCTGTGGTCGTTGTGGTTTCTCCTTTGGTCGCACTCATGAAGGATTAGGTAAAAGAAGCATCATTCGTTATTTAACTTCTAAATATAAGTAAAGTTAGGCTACGTTCTGTTTTTGACAACTGTATGCAAAGTAGCTGACTTACTGCGTTGCTCTGATTGGTTGTAGGTCTACCGACTCTCCAATTGAGTGCAGAGTTGTTGTTTTTCCTGGTTCGGTTAAAGCACGATAATGAAATCCAGACGGAGAGGTTTCAGACTTATCTTCCGATAGGAAAATGAGTATGACGAAGTCAGGCTATAAAACCAAGTGATATTTATGAGAAATCTGACTTCACATATCCACTAAAATGTCCTTGAGACTGAAGTAAAGTGCATTTAGCTCTGAGGAAATGTCTAGAGTCATTTGTTTGCAGATGCCCACTTGAAAACCACATCATAGTATAAAGATTCTGTCTAGGAAATACTACCCGTCTCTGTTTGTACATGTCATGTATGCTGCTGCCTCTACATGCCTTCTGATGATATGGAAATTGCAAGTTTCTGCAGTTAATATTTTCCAAAAGAGCTCCTCAGTGTACACTGATGGCTGAATGTAATCTTAACACACCTAGCAAACATTAGCATTTGTGCTTTTTGTGGAGAATACAGGAGATTTGAAGGAAATGCTACTACACATCTCTGGCAGAAGTGACACACTGACTAATCCGCTGTCATGCTGTGGCAGAGGGCTCTGATTTTACCATGGCAACCCCATTGTTTGTTGTCTCTTTTTATTGAGAGGTGGGAGGGAACAGTAGACATCTTGGTCCGGTTTGCGGCCCAGAATGAAGCCGCTGAGACAAAGGCCCCTGTGAAGTTTTATATGTGTTTGTGTCTGAAACGTCTCTTGTCTGTTACCCTTGTAATTACCCATTGTGGCTGTTTGTTTCTCCCAGAAAAGGAGGTGATCTAATTGAGCGTACAAAGTTATGCTTCAGTACTCACAACAGAGAATATCTGTCTGTATGTTATTTGCTAAGCATGTGCAGTTCTAGTGCACTTAGTACACTTTATTTGGCTTCTTACTGATTAAATGTGCTGGAATAAATGTAGGAAGAATGAGCTAAAACAAATGAGCTCAACATGTCAATGACCTACATCCCCACAAATGTGTTTTCTCCAGAAAAGGTTCGGTACAAAATAAGTCAAACAAAACCAATGACCTTTGATACAGACCTTGTTCTAAAATATTTGCAATTTGCTGAGTGTATATGCACGAGAATGTTTGTTGGTGAAGATCTGACGTTCTATTGGAATTCTTTTAGTAACTGTTTGTTGGCCATTACATCACTCATTATCAGAACCATCTGTCTTGTGAATTGACTTTCACTAGAGATTTTGACGTGATCTGGTGGCTTCTGTGGTCCATTAACAATCAGCCCTCATCTGTTTCAGACGAGTTATTTTATCGCTACAGCAGTTTACATTTTCAGTAAAAAGCTTCAAGAGTGTGATGCATCAGCCACGTTGAGCTCATTTGCCTGCCCAGTGGCTCTTGTAGAGAAGGAGCGGGAGACTACCTAGCATGACAAGCAGAAATGTGCTCCAGGCAGTGTTGCATTGGGTTTTGATTTTTTTTCTGGCAGCTGACTGTCATACAGAAGAGAGGCCAGGACTGTGTTAAAACATCACGTAGCATGGCACGGCACAGAAAGCATGTTCACTGCAGGAATCAGGAAGGAGAAAGTGGTGTTGACTGCAGTCTGTTTGCTAAATCCTAGGCTTCATGAGTAAAGGTGGCAGTCAGATTTCAAATCAGATAGGCTACTTCCAAGGAGTCCCACAACTTGCTAAGTAATGAATTTTAATGCTAACGGGTTGGTTTTTTTGGAGTAGGGTGTACAGTTAGGTATTTACTAAAACATTTTTGAGAGTAGTACCTAAAACACCTGAAACTGAAATTGAAGTTTCAATTGATCCAAAATGTTTTTTTTTTTAAACTCTTTAGGCTGAAAATGTTTGGTAGTTGCAAATTACAAAAATCGGCATATTACACTTACAGATTATTATTAGTTATCACAAAGTCAGATGCAACTAAACAGCAAAAAATGGTTTTCTTAAAGGCTTATTGTCAGTAGGCCTTTATGTTCAGTATAAGTAAGTTCTCAATGAAGCTCTATGAAGGACACCACTTAGCAAACTTATGGTGTGTTCACACCTGACGTAAATTTAATTATTTGCGCAGTAGATTACATACAAAGTCAATGCAAAGACACGAATAGACACATCATTCGCGCCGGGCATTGCAAATGACACGAATTGGGCGACGCGTTTGCCCGAATGTCTTCCGCAAGTTGAAAAATTTGAATTCTAGCTAAGCGTCTATCTAGATGCGATAGACATCGTATTTGATGCTCTATTGCGTTTAGATATGAACACACCATAAGAGCATCTAAATTGATTTCGGGTTTTTTTCCAAGGAAAATAAATAATGAATATGTCTCACACTACTTAGCTGTTATTAGTACTATAACAGTTTTTTTGTGTTAAATTATTGTAGTTGGGTTAGATGGCTTAGGTTTTATTGTGAATTTGTTATGTAAATTTGTTGTGTATATTTGTTGTTTAAATATATTTAAGTATACTTTAAATTTGTAATATATTGTTCAATTTTAAGAATTAAAATTTTTTTAGAATAAAAAAATCTGTTCTTTAATGTTGTTACTCAATTGTACGGTTCAGGCACCATTTAGGCACCAGTACAGTTTTAAACGTATATATTTGGCACCGGTATCAAACAAATAAAAATAATAATAATATGCCCATACCTACTCCAAACTAAATAGTGTTTGTAAGTATGTAAGTGTGATCATTTTTCTTCATTTTTTTGCATGTACAGCTGAGTGAATGTGAGCCAGTTCGGACTGGAGTGCATAATTTATCATCCCTAAACTGCCACAAGGCTCCAGAGGCACACATGGTTACCTTAGATACAGCCTTGGCACACACACACTTGGCATATGGTGTCAGTCACTAGAAGACTCTTTCTGTCAGGTCAGCTCCAAGTGCCATACTAATGCAAGTTGTGCTAAAGATGACCTCGTTTTTTTGTTTTTTTTTTTGACTAGAGAGCTCCCACAATGACATCACATTTCCATTACTCCATAAAACTGACATTTGCTGCGCAGTGAAAGCAGAAGTGTCAGTGAGGATGCATACTGTTTTAGTGAGAAGTTTATTCACTGAGACACGGATGAATTTTTTGAGGGGACATTTAAGGGGACAGAGGTTTTTTCATTATATTATATAATATATAATACAATATATTTAGTGCCTTCAAATTGATTAATCGCATCTAACAAGTTTGTTTACTGATTGTGTGTTGGTGTGTGTATGTATATATATATATATATATATATTATGTTTATTAAATATACAGTATGTCTGTGTGTGCTTGTGTATATTACACACACACACACACACACACACACATATATATATATATATATATATATACACACACATAGGGCTGTCAAAAGATTAATCGCGATTAATCGCATCCAAAATAAAAGTTTGTGTTTACATAATATATTTGGGTGCACTGTGTATAATTATTTTGTATATATATAAATACAGACACATGCATGTATATTTAAGAAAAAAATATTATTTATATGTAAAATATATATATTTATATATAATATAAATTACATATAAATCTATAAACAGTATATAAATGAAAATATGTCTTAAATATATACAAGCATGTGTGTGTATTTATATATATAAAATAATTATACACAATGCACCCACATATATTATGTAAACAAAAACTTTTTATTTTGGATGCGATTAATCGCGATTAATTCTTTTGAACAGCTCTAATATATATATATATAAATGTACATACTGTATATGCACACATCTATTATGTAAACACAAACTTTTACGTTAGATGTGATTAATTGGATTTGGTACATTATTCATATTATATTATCAGGATAATTTATTAGTATTTTATTTGTGTTCTCCTGCTGACATATTTTGATTACACACACAAAACAAAAAATACATTATGATATAGACCCCTTTTAAATGAACTGGAATGATTGTAGGTTCATGAGGGATGATGACAGATTGATTGTAAGCTGTTCTATGAAAACATATGACTACCTCCACACTGTTAAGAGGGCAGACACGGTCATCTGCACAGGAGACACAAGGGGTTCTGTATGTTAAGCATCTGTCCCACTGCTCTCATGGATTAGCACACTAAATATATACAACTTTCACTGGCCACATTCTGACAAAGGCATCAGTGTTTGTAGCTGATAAGACAGGGAGGAAGAGACAAGACGTATCTATTGTGGTGCGTAACCAGCATGCAACTGCGTTATGACCCAGTAAGGTGCAATTAGAATCTTTCCGATGAAGATAAAAGCAGTATCCTCTGACACAGCAAGACGCATATGAGCTCCCTTCGGAGCATTTTGTAGATGGTTTAATGGGTTCGCACTCCTGTGCTCTTGCAGTTCAGTGTAGTAGTTATTGCTCAGGACGAGACGAGAGAGAATTTGGGTAAAAGAGACAGTTAACTGACTTTCGTGGTGCTGATTATCTGGGTCAGTGGCAGTTGACTCATTCTGACCTCGGCTCTTGTAATAAGACAGTGAAGAACAACTCTGAGTGCTCTTAGCAACAGCACATTTTGTTATATAAAGCGATGTTTAAGGATTCCCAGAATGATTGTTAACGACATCTGTGCAGGTGACCATGTAATCCTAAAAGACACAAGCCAATGATTCTAGAGTTTGATGCTTTCATGAAGGGTTTTTTGTTTTGATTAGATGTTTTTATCCTATCTGTCCACCACCTTCAGTGCTTGTGTTCCCATGCATTTTGATTGGGCTGCAAACTTGTGACTTTACTAGTGGTGCAAGCATTTAGAGCTACAGACCGATATATCGGCAGGCCGATGCCTGCGCCCGAGATGTGCGATACCCTCGGAATCAGCGAGCGTAGGTTTGATTTTGAAATTGGTGGGGACGGGGACATCAATTTTGGGTATCGATTCACGTGTTCAATTTCGATTAGACTTCGTTTTAGAAAGCTCTCAGATCGATTCGATTTCGCTTCGATTTTGATTCTCGATTCCTGATTTTAGTCTCGATTCGACTATAATGAATATTGATGTAATATCCTATATTTATAAAAAAAAGAACAGTGGACATAAGTTTACTAGTGGTTAAATAATAGCTACAAAGAAATTAAAATCCACAAACCTGTATATAAAACTCTTTTTATTTTAGGTACACTATACACTAAATGCATACAATGCAGGATTTTGATGGATTTTGAACAGGATTTTGATGCAAGATGCAAAAAATTCAGAACAGTCGCACCTTGATCAAACAGGATCAGGTTATTTTATGTTTAAGATAGATATAGATAAATAAATATATAAATATTTAGACTTTTTTATTACATTGATCATTGGATTGTCTTTTTAGTCCAGACAGAATTAAATACAGAGGCTATTAATTCTGATTGCTTACAATTAATGCTATTTTATGTTGTTATGACAACAGAATTAATGACAGACACAAATGGCTGCATTCACTTTAAGAACTAGTGCGCTGAATCCATTACTGTCTCGTGTCTCTTTACTGTCTCTCTTCTGTCATACTCGTTTAATGCTTATTTGAGACATAACCGACTGTCTTTACGAGGTTACTCACCAAGACCAGAGTTTTGACATAATTTTGCATGTTTTAACTGTTAAAGCGATATAATCTAGGGATAAAACTTTTGTTTCTGGCGAGCTGTTTGTGAAGCGGATTTAGGCTGTATCCTACATGTGCACGCAGTGAAAGACATCTCTGAAAGTGCGCGAGCACGGGATGGTTTTACATTGCTTGAATGTTTAAACTGATAAAACTTAAAAAGACGTGAAAATGATAAACGTTAGTTTACGATCATAGGTTACGATGCAATGCGGATTGCGCAAGTGAATATTCCGTCATGTCCCGAACTCCTAAACGCGAGTGTGTACCTGCAGCACGCTTGCCTAGTGCAGAGAGAGACGCAGCACCGCGAGTATAATTTCCTTAATATGGAAAAAAATATATAATCGATTTTGAATCGACCACATTTTAATAAAAGATTAATAGAAAATCTATATTTTGCCCAGCCCTAATCAATTTATAAATATATTTTAAGTTTTGATTGAAATTATTGCTAGGGATAAATCAGTGTCACTGAATATTGGTCAGGACACGTCCCTAGCGTCCCTACTAAATTCTACGCCCCTGCCTGGAATTATCCTAGACGTGGAGCGGCGCTGTGGTTCTTGTCCGGTGTGCGACCCCTTAAGCCTTACCATATACCGATTTACCGATTATTTGAATTATTTTAATAATATTTGTATTTGTTGCATTATTGAAGTGTCGTGTGTGTTATCCTGGTGTTTTGTCCTTGTGTTTATGACCCTGTGCACCATGAGTATTGGCCAGGCTTTCTGGACAGGGGATTTTTTTTTTTTATTGTCATGCTAAAGATAAAAAATCAAATTATTCTTAGCCCATTGTGCAGAGACTCCTCCTCTCCCTCCGCAACGGTGTTTCAGATAAGAGCTGGCAGTGAACTATAACAAGTTTTCAAAAGCGTGCCAGGGTTCTGTCCTCTGCATCTCGATGATCTAAGCTTGGCCATGAAGCGACACAGAGTGAGAAACCGATTAAATCGTATGAGGCCATTGACCACATGCTGCTCTATATCCTCACCTTTTAATGCATTTGTACGTAACAGTCAAGGTCTAATATAAACCACTATTTACAGCTAGTTCTTTTGCCAGGTATCTAAAGGCCCTTAGAGAGTCTCCTGTTTTCACAGAGGATAATGCATCCCTCATGTCAATTATAGGCCACTATTCTGTACAATAGTAAGTAAAATGCTCAAAGAGTTTATCTTAGCCTATTAGAGCACAAATAAACCTTTCAGTGTACTTTCAGAAACACAAGAGATAGTACACAATGACAGACCTTTCCCTTCATCTTTGGATGAGCTGTTCCTTCAAGAGCTAAAGTTTTAAATAAAATTACTAATTTAGAAAGTTGTTATGGCTTATCTCAGGCCTGATGAAGAAAAGGCAGACTGGTTGCTTATGCACAGCTGTTTGTTTAGTCATAGGAAAGAGCTTTTAACAGCTTCTGTCTGATACTGAGAACCAAGTTCATGGTTGTGTTTACGTCTCTGAGGCTATATGAGCATTTCCTCACAACCTTATTTAGTTTCTCAAATACTGCGTGTTCATTAATGGAGTAATCAGTGAGCTAACGACTAATGTAAAAACTCTCCAAATGCATTTTTTTGGGACTCTGGATGCTTCATTTTGAGGGTGAAGCGGGAGTCCATGTTTCACAGCTGTGTACGTCTCGACTTCTTTTTTCTATATTCCAAAAAATTTAAGCTGTTCTCCTCAAACTTTGAGGTTTTCATCATGCTGAGAGTGCAGCATGGAACAGATCTGATCCTGTTGACTTAGTTTGTGATGTTTTTTCCCCAAACATATTAATAGCAACTGTTGTTTTTGCTGTTTGAAATATCACATATTTCAGTAACAGAAATGGCATCCCAGGATGTTTACTGGAGGGCTTAATGTTACTGCTGCTTGGTTTAGTCTGTAGTTTGTGTTTGAAAATAGTGGGTTTTCTGCAGGCAAGATTTGGAAAGAGGAAGAGAAAGACTTTATTAAAGGAGAAATACACATTTTGTTGATCTAAAAAAAACAACATGCCAGGTTAAAGTTGTCATGAAATGCAAGTTCACCCATGTATTTGCTAAATGCATGCTATAGATCTTATTGTGAACAGTTAATCTGTGCACATTATTATTATTGTGCATGAATTTGATTTAATGGAAAGTGTGCAGTTGTGCAAGTAGGCATGTGCTGGGAGATCACGATACCATGCCTCAAAATCTCTTTGGATGTTTGTTTTGGAAACCCAGAACGGAAGCGATCTGAAGCTTGTCTGATTTAAGGTATTCAAACAATCCAGGCACGTCACAGCCAGTAAAAGTGGGACCCACTGTGACCCCAGTCACACATTTGGAGACAGAAAAAGGTCAGGAAGAGCAGGGGGAGAGGCTCCAAGACATGTCAGGGGGTTTGAGAAGGCTCTTGACAAAGGGATTTGAGGAGCTGTAGGTTTGTGTGCTCATTCCAGACTGAGGGGAAGACAGTGGAATGTAAGAGCTGGGATCATAAGGCAGAGCTCCTGTCTCATGAGCTTCTGATTGGTCGATGTGTGGTTGAAATGCATAAAAATGAGAGAGCTGGAATGTTACTACAAAAACCTCTCTTAGTTTCGTCTGGGGGTTCTCGATGTTGCTAATAAGCATCTGTGTAAAATACCATTTCACTTTGGATCCGTTCACACCACCGTTGAATGTGGCCCATTTTTTCTTTTATATTCTTTTTCTTTTTTTTTATGCTGCATGAATCAAACATTTTTAAGTCCTAACAGTGCCACTTACTAATTCAGCAGTTATTCATTACTATTCTCAATGTTTTTCTTCTTCTTCCTTTAATTCAGTGATACTGAACTGAAAAGTTTTATATTTATGTTCTTATGGGAGGTCCATCATCTCGGATCACCCTCAATTACAAAAATTGTACTGTGTGTCTATCTGATTCAATCTCTGAATGAGTAATTTCGTAATGAATAGGATTTTTTTTTTTTACATCAGTCTACCTGGACATAATATTAGGCTTGATTTACTTCTAGAGTAAGTTATGAGTTTCACTATATAAAGATTACACAAACAAAAAGGTTATTTATAAAATATATTTAGATTAGAAAATGTATAAAATGTTTGTTTGTTTATTTATTAATTATTATTGATTATTGATATACTGTGACACTGGCTTTAGGATTAGTTCACTTTACTAAAAACTTTTGCTGATAATTTACTCACCCCATGTCATCCAAGATATCCATGTCTTTTCTTTCTTCAGTCGGAAAGAAATTAAGGTTTTTGATGAAAACATTCCAGGATTTTTCTCCATATAATGAATTTCAATGGGAACCAAACGGTTCAAGGTCCAAAATACAGTTTCAGTGCAAACTGTTCATAGGGCTTTAACTATTTCAGACGATGAATAAGGGTCTTATCAAACGAAACGATCGCTCATTTAATAAAATAAAAAATAAATAAGTTTTAGAAGCACAAATGATCGCCTTGCTCTGTTATATGATGCTTTCCTGTGACTTTTTGTTTAGAACTCTTAATCAAAATGAATGAATCTTTTCCCAAGTCAACTCATTTCATTCGTTGAATGACCAAATGACACTAAAAAAGATTAATTCATTTTGATCATTTTGATTTCAGAGTTCAAACAGGGAGAGTCACAAACGCGCATATCACAGAACAGAGCAAGCCAGCATTCGAGCTTATAAAACTTAAACTCTGTTATTTATTTATTAAATGAGCGATCGTTTCGCTTATAAGACCCTTATTCATCGTCTGGAATCGTTTAAAGCCCTTCTGAACAGTTTGCAGTTTGCACTGAAACTGTCTTTCTTTGGATCTTAAACCGTTTGGTTCCATGAAGTCCATATATGGAGAAAGCCTGAAATGTTTTCAATGACGAGAAAACCTTAATTTCTTTTCAAACTGGAGAATGAGCATGGATATCTTGGATAAGCATGGGGTGAGTAAATTATCACCAAAATTTTTTTTAAAAAGTGAACTACTCCTTTAAACAATGGCATAAAGTGATACTGAAAAGTTATTAGACAATGAAGAGCAATGATTTTAGAAATAAACTTTTCTAAAGCTTTTATAATTTGATACAATTAGAAACTATGATATTATATTCCACGTCATGCCAATGTAGGGTGATCATTAAAAGGTCCTTTTTGTCTAGATTTTAGTAGAAAATCCACTTTGGCTTCGATGTGAATGCAACCTTTGCCGTTTTCCCCAAATGGATACACACCTGAGTGAAAACTTTGCCTTCAAGACGCGCGTTTACCCAAAAGCTGATAGCATACCCGGGAGATGTGTAAACAGAGGGCTACGTCTGTTCATTGCTGTCATCTGGAAAGTATGAAGTGCTCAACGGTTATCCTACAAACTGGTACAGTGGAAACAGTCTATATTTTTCCATCTGGGTTTCAGCATGCAGTGAATTGTAAATTTCACACTACCGGTATTTGTCCATCTGAGAGAACATCTGACCATACACACGCGAGCCATGTTGTTTAGTGAGCACTGACCCCTGAGTGAGTTTCAATGAATGCCGTTTAAACTTGTGATTGCATTGATAGATAAAACAAGCCATCCACTTCTGTGATCTTCTGTGAACATTGATTCATATCTTCATCAGCAGTCACCGGCACAGATGGAGTGCAGTTGCTTTATATACCAACCGGCACACACTTTGAGAAAGCAGACCAGAGAGTGTATGTGTGTGTGTTGGAGGCGGAGGGACTAGGGGCTTTATTTGTTCATCTGTCTCAGCGTGTGTGTGAGTTCTGGAGAGCTACTCAATGAGAATACATCTGAGAGAACCACAGGACTCGAACTAGTGTGCGACTTTCAACACGTCACAATGAGGGTGAGTGAGTGGTTTCATTGCATTCTTTTATCAAGGTTAGTTTTATTTTGCATATATAAGTGGATTTAAGTCTAAATGTATCATAAAACTTGTGTTTGATTACCAATATTGTACTTTTAAACAACTGGCATATTCAGTCAGTGTGATTATTCAGTAGTCTGTTGTTATTCAGTCATATGTGTTGTGACCAGGGCTTAAACAAATTCCTTCATGTGTTGAATTTGGGCTCCTTTACAGCACAATTAAACCGCATATTGCTTTAGAAGTGTTCAGGTAGCCCCAGTTTTGATTGGAAACACTCATGAAGCTGGGCTATAAACTCTGGGATCAGAGGCTTAGCAGGCCTGTATGGAAACACATCAAATGATTATATTCCCTCCTACGGTTCCTTCAGCCTCTGTGTGTTTCAGAGCGCTTTTAAAACTCAGGGTGTGCCACCATGATCTTAAACTATTTCCTTCCCCTGGGGGACCTGCTAATGATGACAACTACAGAGGACCCTTTAAACTCCTAAATGAGTGTTGTGCACATTGGGGTCTGCTGTAGTCCTGGTCTAAACTGGGAATAAACGTCTCTTTAAGAAGTGAGAGCCTCTGTGTTAAAAAAATCTCTAAAATGGGTGATGTTGCTCTTGGCTTTAGTGGCGTGGCGTGAAGTGGAGATAATTAGCTGTTATTGTATACAGCAATTACTGGTGCAAATTGTAGTTGACAAGAAGTTTTCTGTGATATCACCCGTTTGGTATTAGAAGGGTCTCTGGGATGTTACAGAGCGGGGAAGCCTGAGGAATGAAAGCTTTTCGTAATTCAGACGTGTAATTTTCTGGAGGAGACAGCCCTGTCAGGTGAAGACATGTTGATGTGATTCTGATAAGTGATTGAAAGTTCTCCTGTCACAGTTGATCAGTTTCAATGGTTTCTCTGAGCCTAATTTAAACCAAAACATGTTGGCTCAAAAATGTATATTTAATCATGTGTGCACAGCTCTGGAAAAAAAAATTAAGAGACCAAAATTAGCAGTTTATATGTGTCTGTTTGAGTCAAATGAAAATTATTATTATTATTATTTTTTATTTTTTTGCCAGGAGTGGCATAAAGTCACCCAACAGCAATGTGACCGACTGATGGGGAGCATGCCAAGATGCATGAAAGCTGTAATTTTAAATCAGGATTATTTCACCAAATATTGATTTTGAATTCGTCCTAGCTTAAAACAGTATTTTGTGGTTTAAAAATTAATATGTACTTGTTTTCTTTGCATTATTTGAGGTCTGAAAACATGGGATCTTTTTTCGCTGTTTTGACTAGTCATTTTCTGCAAATAAATGCTCTAAATGACAATATTTGTATTTGAAATTTGGAGGAAATGTTGGCAGTAGTTTGTAGTGTGTCAAAAATATTAATTTTATAAATAATAAATCCAGAGCAACTGCTGATTTGGCAGTGGTCTCTTAATTTTTTTTTTCCAGAGATACATATAAAAATATAATTCTACTTAAAGCTGCAGTCCATAACTTTTTTAGTGCTAGTGTTGCAAAGCGGGCATGTAATTTTTTAGCAATCAAAAAGCATGTCTAATTAATTGAAATCATGTATTATGAACAAATAAGAAAAAAATATATATATGAAAAAAATTGCACACTAATTCTTTGTTTCATTTTTGCTGGTAATAAAATAAAGCCATAAAACACATTTTTTTTCATTTATCATAAACTTTTGGTAAAAATAACATGCTGCACAATGAGCTTTACTGTTAAAATTAAAACATGGATTATTCCTTAAATTCAGTTTTGTTTAAAAAATTAATAATTTATTTTGATTAGTGTTAGTGTATTATTACATTAGGACATAACTAAATTCTACTGTACAACAATAACATATTTCTGTCAAGTTAAACCAAACTTTTATTTCTGACGTGTTGCTGCGAAGACCTTTTGAGTTTCTGTGTGTTTATGTCATGATGATGGTTTCTCAACTGAAGCGGTTAAATGATCACAAAGTGACTTTTAGAGTGGATCTAGAGCCTGGAAAGTGCTTCAGTGTTTTCAGTGTGTGTGTGTGATAAATTAAACTGTGCGTCTGCTGCACCATTCATTCACATGGAACAAGGCAAACAGGATTCGTATTTAAATAGTCTTTGTGGTTTAATATTAACACAAACTAGTCTACATCATGATTCATGATTTGATTTCAAGTGTACTGAATCGCTTTCTATTTATTCCTCGAAAATATACAGTTAATTCCTTTTTATGACTGGATTTCGTCAGCATTTTAGGGGGTCGGGTGCTTGACTGCTTAACTCGTCATAGACATACACTGTAAACAGCGAGAACGAGAAGTACTTCCGGCTACAATGTTCTTCCGCAATACAGTTTTGTTGATTAACTGCTAGAGCGCCAAAAGTTACGGACTGCAGCTTTAAGTAGCGTTGATGGGAAAGAGCCATGGGAACAGACTGAACTGATTCTCTGCTATGTTCCTCCTCTCAGTGTGATCTTGGAGATTTAGTGGGCTGATGATTACAGGTTGGGCTAATTAAGGGTTTGGAGAATACTCATCACAGTACTCCATAAATCACACTGAGCTCATCGAGTCTCTAGAGCACATCAAAGAGAGCACACACAACCTGCTGGAATACCATCCTTCCTCTTTTTTGTTTATCTTCCTTTTCTAGTGTAGATCTAAACATCTGCAATTATTTTAACTCCTGCAGTAGGGGTTTTCTAGCTGGGGGTTTGTTGTGGAGCGGCTCTCAAGAGATTGAGATTTCATGTAAATTAATGTCTTTTTAAATGTACTTCAGGCTGCATTTATAATATTGTACAAACTTGTAAACAATAATATTGTGAAATAATACTGGAAATTAAAATAGCTATTTTTAATATATTTAAAATGCAATTTATTCCTATTTATTTTTTATGGAACCCTGTTCAGGTTTTTATTATTAATTTAAAGTTATTTGTTGGAAATAGATTTATTTGAAATAGTAGTCTTTTTGTAACATTATAAAGGTCTTTACTGTCACATTTGATCAATTGAATGCACCCTTGCTTATTAAAAATATTATTTTATATCCCCCAAAAAACATACCCTAAACTTATAATAGTCATTTAATTAAGTCATAGGACAATGTTTGTAACCCCTGTCCAAGAGATAATATACATTTTATAGGCAGCCAAGTATTCACATATTCATTGTCAGCCATTCAATCCTTCATTGAAATTGAATGATTTCAAAAACATGCACATTTCTCTTCACTAACTGGTCACACAGTAATAATATGCTGCAATTGAATAAATAAATAGTTTTTATAGGATACAATTTATCATCAGCACCAGTATCATGCCTTAAATTATCATCTGCATATTTACATCCCAACCTGTAATCATCAGCCCACTAAAAAGGACCTAAACAGCATTTTTGCATGCCTTATAACCACACAAAACATTACAGCAAACCTGGCAAGCATTTATAGATATTAACATATCCTGAAAACGTGAAAAGTTTATTCTCTCCATTTGAGAACCATACAGACGGTTACCATACTCGGTCTAGAGCAAATGTCATGTAATGGCCAAAGGTCACACTGAGAATGTGTCTTTGAGGTGGGCTCGACTGGCTTAAGAGGGCAGCTGTTACCACATTCAGACCCCCCAGGCGTGAGTTCTGTGTAGTTGCATCGTTGTTTCCGTGTCTGCTGTAAGTAAGGGCCTGTTCTGACAATCGCATTTCTCTGAGTGTTTGTATGTGCTGAAAACAGGGCCGCGTCCTCTCGCTTGAAGACAGGGCCTGATAAGAGTCGCTCCAGACAGTGGCGCTTCTGTTTATTTCCTCTCCTCTCTCTTCAGATTGGCATCAGTTGGATGCTGAGTGCCAGAGGCTGGCGCAGAGGAAATTAGATAACGTGAGGGCAATTTTTGCCACCCCTTACTCATCTTATGTTGCTCTCTCTGTTGCGTTTTAGGAACGGCAGCGGCTGGAGACAATCTTGAACCTATGCGCCGAGTATAACAAGGGTGACGGGCCGGCGGGAGATCTGGGCAGGATGGGCGTCTCTGGGCTTGGCTCGAGGGAGGGGCTTAACAGACGTCCTTCCATGGACAGTGTGAGCAGCGCTTCATTGAGGGTGGCGCAGAGACATTGTGAAAGCCAAGAGGAGAACCTGAAGGAGGACAGCAGTAGCACTGAGAGTGCGCAACAGGACCGACGGACCCTACCAGTTCTGCTAAATGGGCAAAATGGACAGGTCGGACTGTTTTTCCTTATTTATATCAGAACAGTTGATGTTTTATTGTGTCATTGTATGCGTTTTCAACGTGAGAGTGCAATTCCAAAAAAGCGCAGAGGAAAATTCAAATTAAAGAACAGACACAGCCGGATCATTTCCATAATGGCAAACACAATCTCAAATTAGAGTCTGGTTTAAGACATGCGTCATTTGGGCAGTAAATAATGGCACTAATACCAGTAAATTGATGATATTGGGTCTCATTCATGAAACATTTCCCAGACCCAGAAGTGAGAAGAAAATGGTTCGACATTAAACTTGACAGCAAAAAACGAATTAGTTCACGTCGGAAAAATCGTATTTAAACTGGAGAAGGACCACCATCGATCACCAGATCTGCTATTACTTATGGAAGCTTGTTTCCGCCATAGAATGAAAAATATAAAAAGGTAATTGCGACTTTTTATCTCACAATTCGGACTTTTTTCTCACAATTGCGAGTTTACATCTCGCAATTCTGACTTTATTTCTCAGAATTGCCAGATGTAAAGTCAGAATTGCGAGATATAAAGTCAGAATTGCGTTTAATAAAGTCGCAATTGGGAAATATAAAGTCGCAATTGCGAGATATAAAGTCCGAAATGCTAGATATAAAGTCGCAATTGCATGATATAAAGTCAGAATTGCAAGATGTAAAGTCAGAATTGCGTGATATAAAGTTGCAATTGCGAGATATAAAGTCAGAAATGCTCGATATAAAGTCGCAATTGCGTGATATAAAGTCAGAAATGCTCGATATAAAGTCGCAATTGCATGATATAAAGTCAGAATTGCGAGATATACAGTCAGAATTTCGACATATAAACTCGCAATTATGTGTTATAAAGTCAGAATTGCGAGATAAAAGTCGCACTTCTGTCTTTTTTCTGACTTTATAACACGCAATTGTGTGATAAAAAGTCGCAAATATTTTTTCTTTTTTTGTTCAGTGGCGGAAACAAGCTTCCATAAATTACTGGCTCTCATAATAGAAGTAAAAAGAAAAAACGTATGTAATTACTATATAAAATATATTTTTCAAAATGCTGTTTAAATATGTACCCGTTTAAGGTGAATGAAAATGCAGTCTTAATAATGAGCAAAACGTTCGGATGTTAAGCGCACCATTTACGCCTGGCTGGGAGCAGGTGTAGATTTCTTGCGTACCAACTAACATTTGGAAAATACGAACATTTTAATGAATCCGAAAATTTACGCCAGAACCACTTTACACACGAGTTACACAAAAATTCATTCTGCTCGTGTTTCATGAATGAGACCCATTGTTAGTAAATCTGGCCTTTAATTTAAAATGTGTTTAAATTGAAAACAGTTATTTTAAATTGTAATAATATTTCACTGTAGTTTTGATCGATTTGATCGATCAGCCTTGATGAGCATAAGATAATTCTTTCAAAAACAAACAATTCTTACTGACCCCAAACTGAATGATATTGTACATAAACAGTAAATCACATAAACTGAGTGCGATGTGTATTTAGGCAGAGGACTCTTTGGGATCAGGCAGCATTGGCCGTCTGGAACTGGGGTACCTGGAGGAGGAGCGGGTTCGAGTGCTGGCAAAGGTAGATGAACTCAAAGGTTCGAATCACAGAACTGGAGCAGCAACTTCAGGAGTCCAAACAGGAGGTGAGCTGTTCTCATAAACATTTCTCTATAGCTGGTTAAATACACTGAAAAATATACAGGAAGTCTTTTCCTAATTATAGTGGATAAGAGCAGCAGGAAGTGATGCGTCAGTGGAACAGAGAATGTCAGATGGATCTCTAGGGTGTGTTAATGGGGACTTTGTGAGAATTGCTGTATCTGACGTGTTGATCTGGACAGGCGGAGATGGAGAGAGCTCTGCTTCAGGGAGAGAGACAGGCCGAGCTGGAGCAAATCGAGGGCGAGACTGAGATTATCAACCAGCTGCAGCGCAAACTCAGCGAACTGGAGAACAGTATCCAGAGAGAGAAAGACAAGGTAGGACCCTCACACCACATACAAGCACACACAATGTAATTGTTCAATATTCAGACGCACATTCCATAATTTACCTTGCTGAAAAATCCAGCATAAACCAGCTTCAATTCCATGTTGTTCCAGGCTGGTATAGAGCTGGTCTAGCTATCATCAGCCCTCCTGCTTCCCATGCTGATAACCAGCAACCAGCAATTTATTTTTTTACCAGCATGTAAAACATGAAATTTAAAGGGATACTCCACTTTTTTTGGAAATAGGCTCATTCTACCACTCCCCCAGAGTTAAACAGTTGTGTTTTACTGTTTTCGAATGTATTCAGCCAAATTTTCTGATATTTAGAAGAATATCAGCAACCAGACTGTTTCTGGTCCCATTGACTTCCATAGTATATTTTTTTCCTACTATGGAAGTCAATGAGACTAGAAACTCTCTGGTTACTGATATTCTTCTAAATATCAGAAAATCGACTGAATGGTTTCGAAAACGGTAAAATTCAACTGTTTAACTCTGGGTGAATGGTAAAATGAGCCTATTTCCAAAAAAAGTGGAGTATCCCTTTAAGCTGGTGACCAGCAATGCTATATTTTTCAGCAGGATATACATTCATTTGTCATTTAGATATAAAGGTGCGGTCATGTTTATCATTGTTCTGCAAATTTTCCAGTAATAACAATAGGAATCTGCAAGTTTTGCAGATTTTGTAAGTTTGTCCCATGAATTCACTGTGATGACCAACAGAGAGCTGCTTGAGCTGATTTCTTAATGAGTGGTGCTTCATATCTAGACTACTGACAATAGACAATTGACCTTGTTTTGCCCACGTAATTTGTGACCGCACCTTAATTGTGAAGTGAAGAGTTTCAAATCCCCGTCTGGACTGTGTTTTTGTTTAATACTGTTGAGCCTCTCTGGACTGAACAGCCCTTTCTGGTCTCTGACATTCCTTAAAGGCATGCCATTCTGCCGGATGGCCACTCAAGGCCCATTCTGGTCTCGATTGCCATCCTAAGGTAAAAAAACAAAGCAAAGCGCGACATTGCCCATCCAAACTAGCCAAACCTCTTCCCATTATATCTGGTCATTCTACAATAGAGGATCTGAAGATGATAGTCACATTTAAATGCAGTTCACTGGTTTAGTTTGGGCAGAAAACCAAGGTACTGTTTGGTAATCAAGCATTCATTCACAAGAGGTATTGTCTTTTTCCTCTTCTTTTGTGGTGGTTCTCATCAGGTCCTCTACAAAGCTTGGCAACACTAACAAGCCTTCATTAACCTCTAATCTCCTCACTGCTTTTTTCTGCACTCACAGTCTCTCCGTTTCTAGTGCTCGCCCCTGGAGTTCGAAACTGTTTAGCTTAGCACAAACTCAGGCTTTGGGATTAGTGCACTGGCTTTGAGGGACAATAGCTCCAGTGGCGCGAGACTCAGTGACTGACAATGTTTGTCTTTTAGAAAGCCTTTTCCTGCATGTTTTGGAAATCCAGCCATTATTTCTTCCATTCATCTTGTTCTGGGTTTCTCTGGGTATTTGAGTATTTTTCAATTTTCCCAAGTATTAGGCTCTTGGAGAAATGCTTAAAGTGATGGTTCACCCAAAAAATGTTTAATTCAGTCAATATGACTTTCTGTCTGTGGAACACAAAAGGAAATTTTGAACAAAGTTCTTGGTTATTTTCCATGCAATTACAGTGAATGGGGACCGAAGCTCAGGTTTAAAAAAAGGTTTGTTTGACAGACAGACAGGCCAAAATTTTATTTCTAATTTAGAGTTGTAAGTTGTATTTAAAGCTGATTCAGGCTAATTTTTACAAATTAGTTGAAAAATTCTCCTTTTGTGTTCCACAGAAGGGAAAAAAAGCTCAAATGGGTTTGGAATGACATGAGGGCGAGCAAACAATTTCCATTATTGGGTGAACTAAGAATTTCTCTTGATATAAAAAGTTAAAGAGTTTATTCATAGACTCTGCATCAATCTGGATTGGTCAATTGTCCATTCTGGCCTTATTTATAAATGTGTTTGCTTTGAGTTTAAACCCATTTCTCCTCATGGGATGGCTGCCACCAAAGCTCACGTTACCAGTCATTGACCGGCTGTAATTTGTACTAGAATGATCTCTGACCGCAATCGATCTGTGCAGTGTTCGTGCAAACATGGATAATTCCCCTATAAACCTTGAAAATGGCTTTTCTTTAAAACAGAATGTTGTTCTGTCTGTGCTTTGATATATTGATTTTTTTTACTTGCTTTAATTGTGCTCATTTTGGTCTGGAAGAGAGCACAATGCATGCATTCAATGTGCTTTAGAGTATCTCAGCATATGTATACATGGAACCATCTCATAAAAAATATATATACTATGAAGTATCAAGTATGATGCTATTGCAAATCTTTCTTTTTATGATAAAAGAAAGAAAAAAAGCCAGCTTCAAACTAGCCAGCTATTTCCTGCCCTTTGGTATGGCATAATAACAGCACATACCAGCAGAAATTCATTACATCTGAAATCTTTGATCAAGAAATGCCTGAGAACAGAAGTCTGTTTGGCCCTGTAGACGGCCTAAAGTCCAGTGTCCTGTAGTTCATAGTGTTTTTTAAGGCTTAGTGTTCATCCTTTCTAGCTCCACCCACTCTGTTGTGACCTCTAACCTCGGACGCTTCTGCATGGCGTGGATTTGAGCTGTGTTCTCTTTCTCTCCCCTTCCCGGATGGTGTGTTTTCTTTCTAGGAGAGGGCTAATGTTGACGTGGAGCGGGAAGCCCTGGAGAGGCTTCAGGATGGGTACAATGAGTTGAAGAGCCAGCTCCATAACTGCCCTGAGTCTCTGAGAGAGCAGTTACAGGAACAACTCAAGAGGGTCAGTGACCGTCAGGAACATCAGCACTTTACCAACTGCTTCCGCCCCACAACCCTGGCTTCATAAACCCCACCTTCCAGATACACAACTAAGTTCTATTGGGCTGCACCAAATCCATCATGATGATCCCAGCAGAAATATTATTCCATGTTTATTATTATTACAAATTATTGTCACTGGGAACACCATGTTTAAATCTAGTCTGCCTTAGTTTAGTGCACTGAAGAAAGGGTCTACATTTTTTTTAGTGGTGAAATTCAGTGGTGAAATCAAATGTTGAAAACTTTGCATGCTTTGGGGTGTATTATTGAGGTTTCTTTAATGCTACTGTCTGGTGCCAAAGTAATAATACCATTTAACTTTGTACTAATCTATTAATGCAGAAACTAACATAGTGCTATAGTGTTGTTTTGACACCTCTCACTTCTCTCACATGATTTTCCCCAATTCAGTTAAGCGCAAAATCCGCCCCACAGACGATTTCATTGGTCAATGCAATCACGCAGTCAAAGCGAGTTCAGATTTCAGAAAAATAATGGATGGATTAGATCAGAGAGGGTAAAGGGTTAGGATAGGGTTAGGGTTTAGTATTTGTTTCAGTGCGATGTAGGCAATCAGCAGCACTGTGATTGACATGACCAATCCAATCTTTTGAATTGCTTAGGGTGGAGTTAGCGCTAAACTTGTCTTGGAGAAAATCATGCATTTCTCTCTTTATATACCACACAGATTGATACTTTTGCCAAAAAAATATTTTGAGATGTATCTTGATGATTTGATTTGTGTAAAAAGACAGTCAAATTCAAAGCAGGACATTTTTGTTTGAAATATGAAGAAATGTCATATCTACTATTTTCCTTTTGATTAGCATGAATAAAGCAATCTCTTCTGACAGTGCTTGGGCAGTGGTTTTGATGACTAGCCCTTTTTGCAAACGGAAATATCCCAAGGGTTGCATGCGAGAGAAGAGATGTCATTTGCGCACTGAGCATTCAAGCTTTACAATGTCAGAAACGCTTTGATGAATTGGCAGCAAGGGCTTGACAACGTCCTTGAGATTTGTATATAGAATTGACACGACTTCCCTACATTATAAACAGATTTTTTTGCCTTTCATGAGATTCATTTATATTCTGAAGGAAGAAGTCTCATAGATATTCCTCATTTTCCAGAGTCTTTAAATTTTATTTGATGTGCTTGGATTTCAGTTGGATGTAATATGATATGATAGATCTTGAAGGATTCTGGAAGAGTGTATTATTCCACATAGATCTGTGTGTGGCACAAAGTTTTTCAACTGGACCCCTGGGAATCCTTGAAGTTACTGAAATTCAATATACATGTAAAGCATATATAATGTGTAGAAATATTCTCTATATTTCATAATGTTAATATAAAATTAATTAATATTTTGAGTAATATAATTAATAATTAGATGGGCTAGATAAGATTGACATCCCCGTAGTGTAGCATAACGTTCCAATCAGTTCCTCCCTGTGGCTTCCTTAAGGGATAGTTCGCCCCAAAAAATTTAATTTTGTCATCGCTTACTCACCCTCTTGTTCTTCCAAATCTGTATGAGTTTCTTTCTTCTGTTAAACACAAAATAAGTTATTTTAAAGAATGTTGACCGCACCCATTGACTTCCATAGTATATGTTTTTCTTGTATGGATGTCAATGGCTTTCCGTCAACCGTCTGTTTACCAACATTTTTTAAAATATCTTTTGTGTTCAACAGAAAAAATGAGTAAGTGATGTCAGAATTTTCATTCCTTTAAACTGACTCAGCTTGGCTGCTGCGGAAGTTGCTCAGTGCTGTCGTTAATGTCATGCTTTAAATGGTTATTTGACCCCATGCTTGGATGCATGTGTGTGTAGGAAGCTGAGACTCTTGAGGCTGCGACAAAGCAGTTTGAGGACCTGGAGTTCCAGCAGTTAGAGAAGGAGAGCAGTCTAGAGGAGGAGCGTGAGACCATCAGCCAGCAGCTGCTGCAGGACAGAGCCCAGTACCACAGCAGTGTCGCCAAAAGAAAGGTAAATAGCATACACGCATATGACAATGCATGGAACCACCAAGAGCATCTCAAACTCTTGTCCAAATTGTTGCTTTCAGGACAAGGTTGCAGCGTTGGAAAGCCAGGCCAGTCAGCTGGGAATACAAGCTGCTCAGGAGTGTGAGAGGCTGGTCAAGGACAGAAGCATCACCTTGCAGATGCTACAAAAGGTACAAGAAATGGAAATGAACTTGAATATACACTTTTTTAATGTTCTTCCCCAATTTAAGAACACTTAGGGGTGAGGACTAGCACCAAATTTCACCAAAAGCTCTTTCATGTCAATGTTTATGTTGTTGCTAGGTAAAACAACAACAACAACTGCATTTATATAGCACTTTCATAGACCCAATGGCCACCAAAGTGCTTTACATATTGCTTCACATTCACTCATACACTAATGGGGGTTTCAGCCATGCTTGCTTAGAGCAGCTTGAGTTAGGTGTCTTGCTCATGGACACCTCGAACATTTGGTCAGGTGGAACCAGGGATTGAACCACCAACCTTCCAGTTTGTAGACAATCTAAATGAACCACTGAGCCACCAATTTTCCCATTAAAGGAACATTTTTAGATCAAGTCATCATATACTCATCCTGGTGTTGTTTTAATGACATATGGCCTTTTATGGACCACAAAAGGAGAATTTTTACCAAAATGTCCTGCTCAAGCTCGTTCGTAGAATTGCATCAATGTTTTTCAAAAAAGATTTAAAAGCATCATAGAACGATTCCATGTGACATCGAATATTCCAAGTGTTCTGATCAAATTTGTAGGTATTTTTTGATAAAATCCTTGTCCTTGGCCATTGGTGTTCTGTGCACGGCTGCAAGACGCGACTCTATTAGCGCTGCAGCTTCACTCCGTCTCATCCTGATAAAGCACACAAGTTATGAGAAATATCATTTCTGTTATGGCAAGGCTGAATTACTCCATTACTCCAGTCTTCACTGGCTGTGGTCGAGATGGAAATATTCTGTCACGCTACGGTTTCATAGAATTCTTGAAAAACTCGAAGAGTCTGTTGGTTTATTTGTATAGTTTGCATAGTAATTACAGTTATTACGTTCTTGTGTATATTGCGTGAATGAGGGGTGGTGTTTGGGCAGATATTGTGTTTTGCGGTAGGTAGTATGCCATACAGAACCGTTGCCACTGAACCTACTTTAACGAAAACAGCGGGGCTCGGCAGCCTTGGTCAAATAGGTTGGCGGCGCGTATGGTTGGGTTGCGGAGAGGTTGTGAGATTGTGGTTAGGTCACATATGAACTGCGAGGAAGGAGCAACCTCAGCAGTAGGAGGGATGTAGAGGTCAGTAAGCTGGGCTGAGTTGAGTGGGCAACAGAGGGGGTAACTCTGGGCGCCAGAGTCACTGTCGAGCCCTCTTGAGGTGTCGTGGGCTAGTCGACGAAACACTGAGGATGAAAGGTGCCCACTTGAAGACCTTAGAGATGTCCCCTACTGGGCTCAATCCAGACAGTTGTGGTGCTGGTCCACTGGGGAGACCAGACTGTAGTTGCAGCCATCGTGTGTGCTGATGCACCAAGTACACTGCAGCCACTAATGCCGGACAGAAGGAGATTCACAACACCATTATGGAAAGAAGTGTATAAGGATGGAGAAGCATAGGTTACTGCAAAGCTACGTCTCAGTTTGTGCTTATCTTGGCGAAAGCCGAGTACAAATCAGCATGAAGTTTTAACATCTAGTCTCGTGTAATGGAAATCAGTTTCACATGATCCTTCATAAATCATTTTAATGTGCTGATCTGCTGCTCTGTGGTACCTTTTTTAACTGATTGATTTGGAATCTGTGTTTTAGGAAAAGGAAAGGCTGGCCAGTCTGGAGAAAAGATACCTGAGCCTAACTGGTGGAAAGACGTTCCCCAAAGCTCAAACACTATAAAGGAGGTAAGCAGGATTGTAATCATAAATTGCTTGGTGTGCTTGTTACACAAGGCTACAATAAATAACTGCTGAACATCTGCTCCTTTGCTTGAAAGAAGAATTAATTTGATAGTTAACATATCTTCAAAATGTTGTTGAGCTATTCCTGTGTATGATTCCCACCATGTTACACTAAAATGGTTGACGTGAACTCATAGTGTGTTTCTTTGCGAGACATGTTGCAATTCACCTTAGTGAACTTTGTAGTTTGGGTTTCTTGGGCTAGGAAAGCTATAAGGTTTAGCTTATTAGCCATATGTTCCTGATAGCATTAGATCCCATGTGCCCAACCCGTAATAATTGGGTTAGCAAAACAGGAAATGAAATCTTTTAGACTCAGGATATTGTTTGACTTATAAACCTCCGCCCAGGATGTGCTTCACATCAGCGAGGCTGACCTCTTAGACGATGACCAGCCCTCCTCCTCCCCCTTTCATGCATCCTCATTCCACTCATATCCCATCATGCCTCAGGAGGTAACTAAACTAACAGTCAGTGCATGCAGCCTGGCGCATTTAAAACTGACAATACTGACTAATACGTGCACTGAGAACATGGCAGTACAAAATATCTCAATTTGTGTTGCATTATTGCGAACACTTGACTTGTTGGGATCTCAAGTTTGGAGGCAAAGGCAAATCACACTTCCTTGGAAAATTGAACGGGGGTTGATTGATTTTGTGTGCAGCCAACACACTTATAAATCAGTTAGCTACTTTTTGTTAAGAGTTTGCAGAGTAAAATCAAAGTATCATTTTCAAACAGTTTTGACTGTAGTTGGGCTAACTTGTAATTTGTAAATCTTAAGAGTTAGATGAAGGCATGATATTGTTAGTTGTTAGTGTCACTGTAGGTGTATGAATATGTCAACTGCTCTTATGGGGTTTGGATGTGAATAAACTGACAGCTGAACTTCTGTCCTGCGTGAATGGTTTGGCTGTTAACGTGTCTCAGGAGTACTTGAAGCTGTCGGATGTTTATAAGATGTATGGGAGTGATTGCCATGACATCCAGCTCGCCAACGCTTCCTCACATGGCCTCTCACTTGCCCTTGACCCAGCTGTAACTGCCACCCGTGAGGTATCATAGCTGCTCTCTTCTTTCTGCTTCTCTCTTTTCAGCTTTTCGCCTTCCTTTTTCCCTTTAGTGCTACTTACTTTTGTGTTGTAGATATACATTTTTTCTGCTATATATCATATACATGACCATCACCATGCATTATAGTAGAGTCATTCTTTGAATTGGGTGCTCTTTCCATTTTGAGATAATTTATCATAAACATTCTGACAAATAATGTGTTTAAGGGTTCTAAAAATTGCACTACGCCATCTCAAGCTATATAAAGCAAATATATTGTATTTTAATTCAGGGCTGTCAGTTAAACACGTTATTAACGGCGTTAACACAAACCCATTTTAACGGCATCTTCTTTTACAATTAACGCACAATTAACAGTCTTCTTGGCCTAGCAAACTTTGTAATTTTTTTTCCTTATGCTTTTGCAATAGGATGCGGCACTGCGCAATTAAACCCATTCATTTCAATGGTGTGTGCCGCATGAGGACGTTTTGTAGTTTCTTTGACTAAAGCACAAGCAAAACAACATGGCACGCCGTGCACACCAACACCAAATGGTTCCATTGACAAGACCAAAGTGATCTGTGTGTTTTGTCGTTGTGAACTGAGCTATCATCATCGCAGCACATCCAGTCTGAAATACCACTTAATGGCCAAGCACACACACACAGCTAATGTAAATTCTCCACCCTCTCATCAGTATCAGGACCTTGTCACCTAATTTCTTTCACCCTTTTATTGATGGACAGTGTTACGTTGTGTGAGAGATTATTTGCTCCAAGTGAGAATGTTAGTGTGAAATTAAACACAGTATTGCCAATTTTGTTTTTAGTAAAAAAAGAAAGAAATCCACAAAGCAAGCCGATCCACTTTTCCATGTTGATAAGAGCATTATAATGAGAAAAATAGTGGGACAAAAATAAATCAAGAGACATTTAGAATAGATACAAATGTGTGATTAATACGCGAGTTAACTATGACATTAATGCAATTAATCACGATTAAATATTTTAATCGTTTGACAGCACTAATTTTAATACAATATAAATTCTGATTATTGTCATTAACTAAAACTATTAAAAACTATTTTGTTAATTAAAATAAAGCAGAAATAAAATAAAATACACATATTCTTTAGAGCAAAATTAAAGTAAAGTTTTGGAGCAAAATTTCAAAATTGCTAGCTTGACATAATTACAAACTGAATAAAAAAACTCAGTTTGTAATGAGAATGTTACAAAAAAACTGAATGTAAAAAACATAAACGGTGATGTTTTAAAAAAGAAACTAATGAAAATGACATTCTCAATTACAGAATTACAAAATTAAGTACAATTAATATGAATAATATAATAGTGGAAATGTAGTTATAGTATAGTTAAAAAACTCTAATAGTATATAAATAATACTAGATTTACACTGGTTTGGATATAATTTTCATACAATTTTAAGGAAAATACATGCATATAAATAATAAAGGTAGAATATATGCAAGTTGGAAACAGAGGTGGAACACATAAAAAATTTAAAAACATAAATAAAGGGACATAAATGGCACCTGCTTTATAGAATGACCAAGTATCTGATCAATCTTTAGGCATTTTGCAATAAGGTGGTCTCTTACATGTTAAGTTTTGTCCTAACCAGCTGCATTTTGTCATTTATTTTTCTGTTTCTGTAACATAGTCAGATAGTTCTGCCCATATTGAAATCTCATTAATTGAAATCTCACTCCACATTACTGTATATTAAACATCAAATTATGTTCTAATTAGCTGTTTTCATTTTCACTGTGAACAAATAAACTACCCGCCACTGGAAATTTGGCGTGTTGCAGCTGGTTAGGACACGGTATAATGGATGATGTTTATGTATTGAGAAATAGGGAACTGTATTGTAGTTACTTACATTCTTTACAGATGCTAAACTTTCCATAACACGTTGTCTTCTCTTTCCTGCTCTGCTACTTCCTGTTTTTTCCTCCTGCCTATGTCCATTTGTCACTCCTGAATTTCAGGAGTATGTGACCGTGGGCCAATTAAACCAGATCTATGGGATGCCGAAGGTGGAGTCTTCCCCTACCTCACCCATTCAATTACTTCATCCCTCTCTCGCAGACTCCGCCTTCTCCTGCCTCCCCTCCCCTCATGGCTCCTCCTCTCAATCTCTCCTTTGAGGTGTGTGTCTTCTCCTCTGTCTCTTTCGTTTGATTCCTTGTTAGGGCTGGGTATCGCCAACTATCTGTGTCATTCTGTCATTGTACGAATCATTCAGTTGCTCATTAACACTCTTCTCTTTCTCTCTCTGGCATTCCACCGTCCCACCTTTCTCTCTCCTGCTCATGCTCTGTGACTCATACTAATGGATGTGCTGCGTGTGTAAAGCGTCAGTCGGACTGGGGAAGGCCTCAGATGCCCGCTCTAGATTTAGATCGCTGGTACCAGGAGGTTATGGCAGCTGGAGATGTAAACCAGCTCTGCCCTCCTCCCCTCCCGGCTAAAGCTTTGTCATCACGCAAGCCTGTGCAGGTAACAGCCAAAAGCTCAGCTGTCATTCACCTTCTTCTGCCCTTCTTCCACATTTTCATCTTCATAGGCCTCACTATATGTCCAAATAAGGGTTTTTTTGTGAGTTCCATGTTATTTGGTTTGTTTTGGCTTTTGGCTGTTCATCATCTTAAGGTTTTCTGCCATCTTCTGTTGTTGGGGTTGGCACTATTGCAGGGTTGCCCAATCCTGTTCCTGGAGATTTACTCTCCTGCAAAGTTCAGCTCCAACCTTGATTAAACAACTAAACCTTCTAATTATGATCTTCAGGACAGAGATTGTCTTATTATTGGAAGATATGAGGGGAAATCATTGGAGAAAACATAACGGCTTACTTGGATTACGTGTGCCTTGATAATCACATGACAGCCTTGACACCATTGAATTTCGTGTGACAATCAGTCACTGTTTGTGGATACCATAGAAATGAATGAGAAGTACCGTAGCACAATTGTCTGTGACTTATCTTATAAAATAGCTTTTTTTTTTTTTTCGGTGTAAACACTAAAAATAGACCAATCCAAAATGAATGTTTAAGAACAAACATGTTGAAAATTAGCAGATGGGCTGTTCGATTTGCAATTTATTCAGTCTAGTGAAGCCTCTTCTCTTGACACATTTTTAAAAAACAGCCTCTTGTCTAATTCCCTGCGGCGTTATGCTTTTTCGGCTAAGGTTGCAGGCTTGCCTTTAAAGGAGTAGTTCACTTTTAAAAAAAAACTTTTGCTGATTATTTACCCACCCCATGTCATCCAAGATGTCCATGTCTTTCTTTCTTCAGTTCGAAAAGAAATTTAGGTTTTTGATGAAAACATTCCAGGATTTTCTCCATATAATGGAATTCATTGGGAACCAAACGGTTCAAGGTCCAAATTAGAGTTTCAGTGCAGCTTCAAAGGGCTTTAAACGACACCAGACGATGAATAAGGGTCTTATCTAGTGAAACGATCAGGCATTTCAAAAAATAAATAAAAAGTTTAAGTTTTATAAGCACAAATGCTCACCTTGCTCTGTTCTGTGATGAGCGTTTGTGACTCTCCTGTCCAAACTGGTTCATCAAAATTAACAAATCTTTTTTCGTGTCATGACTCGAAGCGTCTTAGATGAGACCCTTATTCATCATCTGGTGTCGTTTAAAGCCCTTTGAAGCTGCACTGAAACTCTCATTTGGACCTTGAACAGTTTGGTTCCCAATGAAGTCCATTATATGGAGAAAATCCTGGAATGTTTCTATCAAAAACCTTAATTTCTTTTTGACTGAAGAAAAGAAAGACATGGACATCTTGGATGACATGGGGGTGAGTAAATTATCAGCAAAAGTTTTTTTTTTAAAAAGTGAACTACTCCTTTAAGTGGCTTTGCTAATAATAATAGACAAGTGTGTTGGATCAGGATTCGCTCTGAACTGCAAGAAGGTAAATCTCAAGTAACAGGATTGGGGACCCCTGTACTATTATGTCGATTATTTATTTATTTTTACAAACCCTTGTGTTGTTACAAACCTGAACATTTCTTCAATGGAACACAAAAGGAGAAGTTTAGCAGAATGTCCGAGCTGCTCTCTTAAATTGCAATGAGAGTATTGGGGACCAGAAGCAATCAAGGTTCAAAAAGGACAAAACATAAAAATGACTAAAATAACTGTTTTATACTTTTTATACAATTTATTCCTATGATGGCTAAGCTATATTTTCAGGATCATTACTTCAGTCTTCAGTGTCACATGATCCTTCAGAAATATGCTGATTTACTGCTCAAAAAAACATTTCTTATTATTATCAATGTTGAATACAGTTGTGCCGCTTAATATTTTTGTGGAAACTGTGATAGACTACTTTTTTTGGGGGATTTCAAAGAAAAAAGCATTAATTTGTAATATAAATCGTTTGTAACATTTGAAATGTCTATGCTGTCACTTGATTCATTTAATGCATATTTCCTGAATAAAAGTATTAATTTCTTAAATAAGCAGCCCTGTTTAGCATTTTAACAATGTTGATATAAAAAATCTAATTTTAAAGGTGTAGTTCCCTCAAGTTCACTTCCTTTTTCTACAGTTGTTCAATTTTTGCAGTATGTGTGCTATATAATACTTGAACCATATAACGGATTGTTTGTTTTGTTAAATCTTGCAATGAGTGAATGAAGACCGAATTTTGTGTTGAACTACACATTTACTCTGTTTAGTAACTTGAAAAAGCATCACTTCAACTCACATCAAGTTTTTCTGGCCCTTCAGGTGTACCGCTCTCGACTGGACAGTGATACCAGCCAATCGCCACCGAGACCGAAAATCAGCGCTGGTCTGTCCCCTACTTACACTTCGGCTACTCTGGACGCAACACTCAAGCCAGAGTAAATAGTGCATTTACTTCCCAGTTATCAGAATCTCTTGCATCATTTAATGTGGCAATTTACTCCCCTCCTTATTGTTAAATATGCTGGTGGAAATAATTGTTTGTTTTGTTTACCCAGAGTCCTCTGATGGTTGCCAACAGCACCGGAGTCTCCCACGCAACCTGGCAGCCACCCTGCAGGACATTGAGGCCAAGAGGCAGCTGGCTCTTCAGCAGAAAGGTAATGAGAACAACAGCTTGACAGCTGATGGTTGTAAAATCAACACAAACAACTGATGAGCCGTCAAACTTCAAGAAATACTTCAACCTGAAAACATCATTATTTACTCACCTTCATGTTGTTCCAAACCCCCATGCTTTTTTAAAAAATGCCACCATGATTTTCTTCCCCTCATATTCATAGTGACCATGGGATGCCAATTTATCCATCTCTTCTTTTGTTCTCTTCTTTGGTTTTGTTTTAACCTTGCCCTCAAACAGAGTTCTTTCCCTCCATGTTTGCGTCCTCTTCCCGTACGGACGGTCCCACAGGTAGTAGCATTGGACTGCCGTTCATCATAATCATCCTCAATTCTAACCCAACATTTTGTGCACTTTCTCCTCCCATTGGAATGGGCTTGACAGTGTTCAAATGTTCTTTACCCCTAATGTTTGTTTTTCTTCGCTGATGGCATTTTTTAGACTTATGTATGAGATTAACCGAGGCATGGATTGGAAGATGATATCAATGGTTATTTTTAAATAAATAGTATTGATAAATGGTTTCATGCACTTTTGAAAGCTGCACTGCTAGTCAAAAGATTACTGAATTTGTGAACTTTTTTGCAGTTACTACCTAATTTCTATATCAAAGCATTTTATTTTATTCCATCAAGTTAATTTTTGTTTTTTCACTATTACTTTAAAAATAAAGAACGTGGTTACTACATAATTCTCTTATCAAACAGAGAATACATTTTTTAAAGCAGTAGTTCACTTTTTTAAAAAACTTTTGCTGATAATTTACTCACCCCCATGTCATCCAAGATATCCATGTCTTCTCTTTCTTCAGTTCGAAAAGAAATTAAGGTTTTTGATGAAAACATTCCAGGATTTTTCTCCATATAATGGACTTCAATGTGAACCAAACGGTTCAAGGTCCAAAAGACACTTTCATGTGCAAACTGCAAACTGTTCAAAGGGCTTTAAATGATTTCAGACAATGAATAAGGGTCTTATCAAGCAAAACGATCGCTCATAAAAAAAAAAACAACTAAGTTTAAGTTTTATAAGCTCAAATGGTCGCCTTGCTCTGTTCTGTGATGCGCGTTTGTGACTCTCCTGTTCGGACTCGTTTATCAAAATGAACAAATCTTTTTTTCGTGTCATTTGGTTCATTCAACGAACGAAATGAATGAGTTGACTCGGGAAAAGATTGGTTAATTTTAATTTTTTGAGTTTGGTTCCCATTGAAGTCTATTATATGGAGAAAATGCTGTAATGTTTTCATCAAAAACCTTAATTTCTTTTCGACTGAAGAAAGAATGACATGGATATCTTGAATGACATGAGGGTGAGTAAATTATTAGCAAAAGTTTTTTTTTTTTAAAGTGAACTACTCCTTTAATTTTAGTTATTATTTTAATTGTATCCATTACTTTTTTTTAAAAATTATTACATTTTGATGACACAATGATATATTTGTTTTGATAACTTCAGTATACTAAAATGTAATAGATTATGAGTAGATGTGTTTAAACTTTTGACTGGTTGTGTACATAAGGATCTTGAATCAAAGGCATTGCTTGGGCTTTTTATTTGGCACACATGCGTAGCATATTTTATATGTGTATGTGTGAGGCATGATGGAGCAAGTTGTGGGCAAACAAACTGTGTCATCCTTAATGGATGTGCAGTCACTATGTAGTCTGTCTTAAAGAGGGTTTGGCAGCTATCTTTGACCTATAAAATGCTTAATTTTTTCAGTTTTGTGCACTTCTATCCAGTCTGTAGGTCTGACTCTCATATATGTGTGTTTTCTCCATCAGGTCAGCAGGTTATTGATGAGCAGCGGAGACGTTTGGCCGAACTGAAGCAGAAAGCTGCAGTGGAGGCCCAGTGCCAGTGGGAGGCGCTCCATGGCTCTCAAACACATCTCAACATTCCCTATTCCTCAACCTCCGCCGGGCCAGTCATGCACCACTCCATCCTGCACCACACAGCGCCCTCTTCTGGGGAACAACCGTACGACACCCTCAGCCTGGAGAGCTCGGACAGCATGGACACAAGCATCTCCACTGGAAACAACTCGGCCTGCTCTCCTGACAATATGTCCAGGTTCGACTTTTTAATGTGCTTTCCTAAATCATTTTCTCAGAACGCTTAGCCAATGGCTCTGTGACAGGAACTTGTGGCGGCACTGTGGCTTTTCTCTACATGCCTGTCCCAAGATAAATGATCAACCATCTGCTTAGTGACTTTTAGTGAGTACTCTCCAAATTGAGACTCCAAATCACTGGGAGCGTATATGAATCACATTTAAAAGCTTATATAAAATCAGTTTAATTTTTTGTTTTAATTATTTAATTTAATTCTCATTTTAAACTGCGTTTATCAGTAATTGTTAGGGTTTTGAGTATGACAAATTATATTAATTTAAATAGAAATAATACTGTATTTTTATTGTATATAAATATTATAGTTTATATAAAATTATAATTTACACTATTGTTCACAAATTTGAGGTCAGTGAGATTTTTTTTATTTTTTTGGTCTCTTATGCTCATAAAGGGCTGCATTTATTTGTTAAATACAGTTAAAGCAGTCATATTGTGAAATATTATTATATAATAATATTTATATGAAATATTAATAATTAGGGCTGTCAAATGATTAATCGCGATTAATCGCATCCAAAATAAAAGTTTGTGTTTACATAATATATGTGGGTGCACTGTGTATAATTATTGTGTGTGTGTGTGTGTGTGTGTGTATATATATATATATATATATATATATATATATATATATATATATATATATATATATATATATATATATATATATATATATATATATATATATATATATAAATACACACACATGTACTGTATATTTAAGAAAAAATATTATTTATATATTAAATATTTATAATTTTATATAATTTATAATATAAATTATATATAAATCTATATACAGTATCTATATGAAAATACTTCTTAAATATATAAAAGCATGTGTGTGTATTTATATATATAAAATAATTATACACAGTGCACCCACATATATTATGTAAACACAAGCTTTTATTTTGGATGCGATTAATCTTTTGACAGCGCTATTAATAATGTAATGAAATGTTATTTAACATTTAATATAACTGTTTTCTATTTGAATTTATTTAGTCTATTTTAATTTTAATATATTTTAAAATGTATTTTATTCCTGCGATGACAAAGTTCTGAAACCGAAAATCTTAGTTTTACTGTCACTTGATAAATTAAAAAAGCCTTTTGAAGAATAAAATTATTAATTTCTTTCACACAAAATATCTTCATGAACCCAAACTTTTGAACAGTAGCATATATTATTATAAATTTATATTACGTTCCATCAATGTGAAAATGTGTAAAATAATGTATATTTTCAATACATTCACATGGATGAAATAGCTCAGTGTGTAGGGAAGCTATGAATCATAATGCAGCGACCGTGCTTCATCCCGCCCACTTTCTTGCGAAAAGGAAAGAACAAATGAACGACTTTGATGCCTAAGGCTACAGATTATGTTGTTGCTGGGTTAAACGGAACTTCGTGAAGACACATCTTTAAACCTTTAGGTTGTTGCTGGGTTGAAAGGGGTGTGTGGAAACAGTTGTCTTGTCAGTTTCCACTTAACAGGGACAGTCAGAGCACACATAGGAGGTCAGCAACTGAAAAGATGTCTTCCATAAACACATGCCTGATGTTTTACTGTTTGTCGCTTAACCACCCTTCCTGTCATAAATGAACTCCCTCTTTTTGTTTGTCTCTGCTCTTCATCAATCCCCTCTCAGCACATACAGATATGGTAACAACATGTCCTGCTACACTTTCATCAGAATTGGAAATGTATAAATAACAGATTAGCCAATTGAGAAAGCAAATATGCAAAACCAACAATTTATGAGGTGCAAACACTGACACGTGACACCAAGGTTGAGCGAAATTCAGAATTCAGTTCATGAGTGTGATTTGAAGGGAATTGGTCATGCCGCAGAGGGTGTTAGAAAGCAATTTGACTTGGAATGACAGGAAAACGAATGCTCTAATTGAAATTCACAAAAAATCAGTAGTCACATACAGATTTTCTTCTTCATAAAAAAATGCATAATTAATAAGGCAAGCCTGCTTTGTGTTGTTTGTCTCCATTTTAAAGACTTTTGGGTAAATTAGAGCATTCTATGAAATGTTGTGCATCAGGGTTTAAAAAATAATAGTTAATTTATTAAATCTAATGAAATGCTGGAAATAAATTCATATGCATATACAGTATTGATATAAAAGCTAATTTATATTAGCTTATTTTTTGTGGATTTTTTTTTTTTTTAATTTATGGGTAATTCAGAAAAATATAACTGTAATCTATAGTTTTTTTTAAAGATTGGGGCAAAAGATTCTCTTTTACTCAACAAGATTTAATTAATTTAATCAAAAAGAACAGTGATATTGTGAAATATTTAGCAATTTAAAATAACCGTTTTCTAATTTAATACTTTTTCATTGGATTTTTTATTTATTTATTTTTTTATGGGTTATTCAGAAAAAGAATTGTAATCTATAGTTTTTTAAAAGATTGGGGACAAAAGATTCTCTTTTACTCACCAAGACTTTATTGATTTAATCAAAAATAACAGTGATATTGTGAAATATTAAGCAATTTAAAATAATCGTTTTCTAATTTAATACTTTTTCATTCTGATCAGCATTTGTTTGAAGTAGAAATCATTTTCTAATAATAGACGTCACAGTAGGAGGGAGTCACTGTGGTTAAACTCACTGTGGAGCAAAAAGAGCGAATGGCAGCATTTTGTGAATGCCATGAATAACACACACAAAACACATCTAAAATGGAAAAGAAATGTGCGATCGACTACAAATAGATTCAACAAGAAATCAGAGTTGGCTTTTACAGACTGCTGAAAGCGACAGGAAAGAAACAAATTGATCGCTGCAATTCACAGAAACTTCTGTGGCAGTGAAACTTGTTTTTGCAGTTACTGTTTTGTGTCAGAGATATGTTGAATTTTGGGGTAAAATAATACTCTAGGTCATAGGCTGTATTGTATTGACAACTCAATTAAACATTGAGAAAATTAAAGTTTTTGTCAGTGTTTATTAAAAAAAATCCATTATGATGATCCTTGTGTTCTACAAAGGGTTGTGTAAACCTATTTTTTCCTTACAAAGCAAGTTTAGATAGTTTTGTCTAGCAGATAAAGCACTCACAGGCTTTAGTTTATGCATTTCCTCCGCGTCTAAATCAGGTACATGTAAACGCCAGGAAACCCATGTCAATGTCCATGGACAACTGGTTCTTTGAGTTGTGAGGAACACTGTCGAGTCCAACTGCTTTTAATTTAAGAAGATAAAAACTCCCATTTTTTCAGTTTCCTCTATTTAGTAATGTTGTAATTTAGCAATTTAGTAAAAACTAGTAATGTTGCAGGATGTTTTGCCACTCAGTCTGAGATGGTCCTCACTGCAGAACATGAAATCCACGGGGAGGAGTTCGGATCCAGATCCGACTCCTCCCACCTTACATATACCTAAACCAACCCAGCTCCACCCCCTGATCCCTAAGCTCCACCCCTCAGATCTGGATCCGACTCCGCCCCCTGGATCTTGTGTACTGCAATGAGGTGCTACTGCTCAGTCCGGCAGGAAATTGATGTCAATGCATACCTTCTATATTAATGTATTTACTATCAAGGAATAAAAGTATTTATTTATGAAAAAAAGTACTGACCTCAAACTTTTCAACGGTATTGTATTAAAAAGCCTACAGATATAGACGTAATCTGAATTACTTTGATGTAATTTCATTTTAAGTGTACTTTCTTATAGTCAAACCTGACTTTCAAAGGCATTCTCAATTCAGTTCTGAATGGCCCACAACCCAGTTGGACACTGACATATTGTCTTTAGTTTTCAAGCTTTATCATGGGAAATGTGTGAAGATGTTGTAAACAAACGCCTGTAAAGTGCAGTTGAGCTGGACCGGGGCACAACGGCTTTGCAAACAGACGGCCTTTAGCTGTTTCTCTCTCAGGAGAGAATTTGTTTACTTGAAAATGTTCTGAGGTGTTTGTTTACTCTAGTCTTTATAAAGCTTCAAGCGAGTCTGGAATTCTCTCAGAGAGAAATCCACTACACATTTTCTTTTGCTGTGTTTATAGTCCACATGTGCTTCATTTAATGTTTCACGGCAGATGCTTGCAATCCAGCTGTATTTTCATGACGAAATGTTTCGTAATCCACCAGTCTCACTGCTACTGGTCTCAATTCCATCATTCACCAAAGAGATGACCGAGGGGTAAATTCACTAGAGCGGTTGCGCAACGGCTATTTAAATGGCTTGGTTGAAACATGTATAGTGAATTCCCCCTCAGTGTAGTTGATCGAGACTTTGACTGAAGTTTTATGTTTTTCACAGTGCCAGTGGTATGGATGCGCTGAAGATCGAAGAGATGGAGAAGATGTTGAAGGAGGCACATCTGGAGAAAGCTCGACTCATCGAGTCCAGAGTGAGTCTTGGCGTCTGTATGCAGTCACTATCGACTAACAATATTCATCTTTTTTGACTCTCAGTCATGTCTAATAGCCGCTGCCCTCTTTGGCCCGTAGGAACGAGAGACTCAGACCCGTAAACTCATGCTAGAGGAAGAGAGAAGAAGAAGGGAGGTGGCGGAGAAGAGACTACAGGAGGAGACCGTACACAGACAGCAGCTGATAGAGAAGGAAGTGAAGATGAGGGCCAAAAACTTCTCTCAGGTGAGGAGCCGCTGCTCTCTACTCTGCCGAGAGTTTAGTGGGATTCTACTAGTATTGACATTTTGTGCACTTAATTATAATTAGGTTAATTGAATGTCATATGGTTTTGAAAAACATGTATACCATTTTTAAGAAAAGATTATGTATCGTCTCAAAAAATGTCACGTGTAATCATCAAGTAAAAAAAAACATTTTTCGTGCACTGTTCATAAGAGTGCACACATACAATTATTAATCATTTTCATTATTAATTAGGATTGCATAATAGTCCACAAGACAACATGATATTGACCTAGATAGTCACCATGAGGGTTTCTGCATTTTGTTTTTGCAATTGTACCTTGTCTACCTTACTGGGGAGTAACTGATTACATGTAATCTAGATTATGTAATCAGATTCAAAAAATTAAGTACTTGTAATTAGATTGTATTACATTTTAAAGTACTTGTAATCAAACTATAGATGCTTTTCATTGCTTGCGTGACATGCATATTATTCACACAATGACAGTAAAATGTCATAATTTATTGATTTTCCCTTTATTCTTCTTTTTCATGTTTTAAAATTTTCTTTCTAAAATAACATAACGCTTATATATACATCTACATATACAATACATGGAATATACACTCACCGGCCACTTTATTAGGTACACCTGTCCAACTGCTCGTTAACACTTAATTTCTAAGCAGCCAATCACATGGCGGCAACTCAGTGCATTTAGGCATGTAGACATGGTCAAGACAATCTCCTGCAGTTCAAACCGAGCATCAGTATGGGGAAGAAAGGTGATTTGAGTGACTTTGAACGTGGCATGATTGTTGGTGCCAGAAGGGCTGGTCTGAGTATTTCAGAAACTGCTAATCTACTGGGATTTTCACGCACAACCATCTCTAGGGTTTACAGAGAATGGTCCGAAAAAGAAAAAACATCCAGTGAGCGGCAGTTCTGTGGGCGGAAATGCCTTGTTGATGCCAGAGGTCAGAGAAGAATGGCCAGACTGGTTCGAGCTGATAGAAGGGCAACAGTGACTCAAATAACCACTCGTTACAACCAAGGTGGGCAGAAGAGCATCTCTGAACGCACAGTACGTCGGAACTTTGAGGCAGATGGGCTACAGCAGCAGAAGACCACACCGGGTGCCACTCCTTTCAGCTAAGAACAGGAAACTGAGGCTACAATTTGCACAAGCTCATCGAAATTGGACAATAGAAGATTGGAAAAACGTTGCCTGGTCTGATGAGTCTCGATTTCTGTTGCGACATTCGGATGGTATAGGGTCAGAATTTGGCGTCTACAACATGAAAGCATGGATCCATCCTGACTTGTATCAACGGTTCAGGCTGGTGGTGGTGGTGTCATGGTGTGGGGAATATTTTCTTGGCACTCTTTGGGCCCCTTGGTACCAATTGAGCATCGTTGCAACGCCACAGCCTACCTGAGTATTGTTGCTGACCATGTCCATCCCTTTATGACCACAATGTACCCAACTTCTGATGGCTACTTTCAGCAGGATAATGCGCCATGTCATAAAGCTGGAATCATCTCAGACTGGTTTCTTGAACATGACAATGAGTTCGCTGTACTCAAATAGCCTCCACAGTCACCAGATCTCAATCCAATAGAGCATCTTTGGGATGTGGTGGAACGGAAGATTTGCATCATGGATGTGCAGCCGACAAATCTGCGGCAACTGTGTGATGCCATCATGTCAATATGGACCAAACTCCCTGAGGAATGCTTCCAGCACCTTGTTGAATCTATGCCACGAAGAATTGAGGCAGTTCTGAAGGCAAAAGGGGTCCAACCCATTACTAGCATGGGTACCTAATAAAGTGGCCGGTGAGTGTACAATTACATGGAAAATTGGGAGGCCACAAACATTTGACCACTGGATTTACAGATATCATTTCACTTTTAAGGAGTGTTTTCGCAACATTGCATATTCGAATCAACTCCTGACGAACACATAAACTATTATTTGAATTATCAACCATTAAGTCATTTAACTATGTATTGCTGTCTTTAGAAGGCTTTTGTCTTTCTTCTTATTATTTTATTATTATCATTAAATGATATATTTTCATTAAAATTTTCGAACCCCAGTGTCGAATCTTGAACTGACGTAATGTAATGTTTATTTTTTCCCCTCTTTGTATTTTTATATCAATATGGTACAATATTTTCCTATTCAATATGATAAATGAGTTGGGTCAAAAGCAATCTAAAATTTTTCAAAAAAGTAGTCAGGTTATGTTAGTTAAGTGTAATGTAATGAATTATGTTACTAACTACAATTTTCTTTTAATTGTCATTTCATTTAAAAAAAATAAAAAAATAAAAACGATCAGGACTGTTCAAAAATGTTTCACCCTGACATTTTTACCTCATGCCAAACCAAAAAAAATATCAAAAAGAATTTTAATTCAGAAAAATAAAAACGTGTTCCTCATAAAAGAGGTGTTTTAAATGATGGAATGTATGAACTGCATTTTTTAATTAATGAACTGGCAACACCTAACAATAATGTATCAATTAATGTGAACTAACAATGAGCAATGCATTTATTACAGTATTAATCGTTGTCAATGGTAGTTAATACAAATAGTCATTCATTGTATGTTTGTGTTAGTTCACAGTGCATTAACTAACTTTAACAAATACAACTTTGATTTTAATAATGTATTAATAAATGTTGATATTTAATTTAATTAATTGTTCATTCTTAGTTCTTGTAATAGGACAAATAAACATGTCATGTCATCCTTATAACAAAAATATGAACCCCATGTCTTGTTGATTTCCAGGCCCGTCCAATGACACGATACCTTCCCATTCGCAAAGAGGAGTTTGACCTCCGCTCCCACATCGAAGTCCTCAGGTCACAGCGTGGACACGTGCTACCACGTGATTCTCACCGAAAAGATGTGCAAGGGCTATCTTGTCAAGATGGGAGGGAAGATCAAATCCTGGAAGAAGCGCTGGTTCGTCTTTGATCGCCTCAAAAGGACGTTTTCCTACTGCGCGGTATGTGTACCGCAGCGTCGCCTCCCAGCATCCTCCTTACTGTGCACTATGCTAATGCAACTCCGCAAACGTGTCGTTATGCTTTGGTCCCCCTGAGGTTGGGGAAAGAAACGAGGCAGAACAAAGAGTGGATTGTGGGTGAATCCAGCAGTGGGGGATACGGATAATTAGTAATTCTTAAGCTCACAGTGGCTGCCATGATTTCCGATAGCCTCGGGTTCAGCTAGGGGCATACAAATAACCAGAAGCCCGTCCGCATGCTATCTGATGGTGATGAAATCTGCCGCAATGCTGAGGAAATCGATGCTCATCATCCAGCCGTGGCGCTCGGCAAAGCGTGAGCTCTCGCTCTTTATTTTTAGCGGACTGAAAATGAAGGGGTTGCACTGCAGTAACAAGGTCACATCGGTGCTTACCAGATCATTATTCTCCAGGGAGTGGGGGCTTATTTGGTTTGGAAACCTTCGCTGTGCAAAACATTTGTGCTAATCAGTAGTTTTTTCTTGTTTTCCAGTAAAAATACTTGGAAAGGCTTGTTTTTTTCAAGATGTTCTCATTCGCTTTTGCTTTTTGGGCTAATGTGTCTGGTTTTGATATTAAAAACACACTTTAGACGAAGACATTGCAATAAAATTCTTATTAAGAGAACGATTTTTCGCGGCGTGACATCTCTGTTCTCCCGTTCACAGATAAACATGAGAGCAAACTGAAGGGCGTCATCTACTTCCAGGCTATCAGAGGAGGTTTACTACGATCACCTGCGCAGTGCCACGAAGGTACGGCCCTCGATCAGACCCTCGCATAAGCACAGCTCACATCTCCCGCTGGTTTTCTGCTCTGCACTCCTATTGCACCATTTCATTTGATCTTTTTCTGTTAGCTTCTTCCTCTCTTTTTTTGTCTCTATGCTGTAACTCTGCTGTCAATGTTCCCCACCCTTCTTTTTCTTCATTCTTTTGCTTTGCCGACTGTTTTCACAGAAAGGATTTTTCAATCTGAATTTGACAAACGTACGTATCACATCTCCACCACTATCGCCCTATCCTGCATGTTTGCTCGAAGGAAAAAATGCTCTAATTCTTGCATTTTTCACACACTCAACGCATCCCTTGTTGTGTTGTTTTAAATAACTGAACTATTTCCACTTTAACTGAGGCCTGTATTTAAAGTGGATTTGTGTTTTTTGCATAGTTACTGAGGATGAGAGTATAATGTAATTTACAACCTATGGATTTCCCTTAAGTGTTTCTCTGCTACTCCCACTTGTGATGAGATGATAAGTGTGTATATAACGTAATAACCTCACTGAAGCAGTTGTGTTGTATATTATACACCATCAGCTTCATGTTGCATATTGTGATAGGTTGACCGGCATTAACTGGAAGCTATAATATAATTGCCACTTTTTATTTCACAATTCAGACTTTTTCTCGTATTTTTGACTTTTTTATATCTTAGTTTATATCTCATAGTCTTTATCTCGCAAGACTTTTTTATCGCAATTATGGGTTTTAATTTCACAATTGTGACTTGAAATTGCAAGTTTTAAAGTCAGAATTTTGAAACTTGCAATTTTCAGAAATAATTGTGACATTTTATCTCCCAATTCTGACTTTTTTCGCAAATGCGTTTATATCTTGCAAATCTGACTAGCAATTGTTAGCTATAAAGTTAGAATAGTGAGATATAAACTTGCAGTTGTAAGCAAAAAAGTCAGAATTGTGACTATCTAACAATTCTGACTTTTTTTCTTGCAATCGCAAGTTTATAAAATCTAGGTTCAAATCGCAATTGTCAGTTATATAGTCCGAATTGTGAGATATAATCTTGTAATCGCAAAAAAGTCTGAATTTTGAGATATTTAAAAAGTTACCTTATTATTTTGTGGAAACACGCATCTATAAGAATCTCTTTGTCATTTGAATAGATTTATTTGCCTATTAAATGATGTAATATGGTCTAAAATCCACTTTAATAATGAATGTTTTGGTGAGAAGAACTAATTATCATATTTTAACAAGCACCTCCTACTCTACTTACGCAGATGTGTTGAAATTAGAGATGCTAATGATTATTAATTAAGTGGTATGACTTACTTTTAATGAGTCCATTTGAGCTCAAGAGAGATCAGTGAACACGTATCTGAGTGTAGCTGTTGCTTGTCCTGCATGGGACGAACATACAAGCAGCTTTGGCTTTAAAAACAGGCCCAAAGTAATCAGGAGCACCATTGCCATAATAGTGTGTTAGAATACAATGGGATGATAAGCTGTCAAATAAATTAAACAGCTGGGTCAAGGGGTCCTATCAAATACTGCAGCATTTTGATGCCAATTTATCACTTTATCACTTGATAGAAACAGCCAAATTAGGTATATGCCAGCATGAATGTGACATGACATCATCCTCTAACCATGAGCAAAACAAATAAGGTTAAAGAAAATACAACCAACACTACATTACATGAAGGTTTCACGATCCAGCGAGATAAACAATTATTGAGTGCTGAGAGCATGAAGGCAAAAACATTCAAAAGACAGTTTTACTACAATAAACACAAACTTCAAAATGTGAAATATCATATAAAATATATATTTTTTACATTTTCAAATGACTATATTATTTAGAAATATTATATAATCCACTCATCCATTCAAATTATCATCAATACTTATAAAATTAGTATATCTATTTAAATTAATTCTAAATACATTAAGATGAAAATACTGATACTTTAAATATCAGTACATTTGTTTAATTATATTTAAAAATAAATATTTAAATAGATTCTGATTGTAGTTATTAAATATATTTATAATAAAGTATAAAATGACTTATGATCCACACAATAAAATGTTATCTGCATTATCCATACACATTATATTTATTAATACTTGAAAAATTGTTAAACTATTATATTAAATTGGATTCATACTAAATATAAATGTATTAAAAATACATATTTATCAAAATAAAAATATAGATTTTTTCTTATGTTTATTTAATTAACAAAAACTATATTATTATTATAATTATGTGAACTATTGTTAAAATAATGCATGTAGTTTTTGAAGTCCTCCACATGCACTTTGCATGATTAATTAAATTTTATTTCGTCAAAAATCCTTGCCATCCCTAATGAATAAATAGCAGATAATGCATAATGCCTGAATAGATGCGCTCCCTCAATGATCTGATTGTGTCTTTTTAAATGCAGAGCCCCAACCCCTCCCTGACCTTCTGTGTGAAGACGCACAGACAGACTGTATTTCATGGTGGCCCCCTCCGCTGAGGCCATGAGGATCTGGATGGATGTGATCGTGACAGGAGCCAGAGGGCTACACGCAGTTCATGAACTGAGAGAAACTGACCTGCGCGTCAAAACTGAAACCGTTCGGCAGGGAGACTTTAAATAACCCCATACCTGTTATTCCCAACGAGAGGAAAAACTTTATTTTGCTACTTTCCTTTTCTCTCTTCTTCTCGTGTTTCCTGAAGATGTTATATATCCACCAGAGGTTTTCCTCGTCTGCCTGGATTGAAAAAGGAGCTCTAAAAGACTAAAAGACCCGGTGAACCAAACCTGCAGGTGGTGGCTCACTCGCCATCTTCCAAAATGCCTTTTTGCCGTCAGAGATATTTTTCAGTTGCAGTTTATCTTGTCTGAACTTGTGACGTTCTGTCCCACTATTTGTCCTTTCAAACGTAATGGGAAAAATGCCAAATGACATCAAGCCATTCTGGAATAGTATTGCGCTAAAAAATTCGATGGGATTGACCGTCGCGAGAGAATATTTTGAGAGAATACTGCCGTACGTTAAAGTGATATTTTAAATTTAATTTACAAGAGTATACTATTCACATTTAAAGATCCCATATCACAGAAACAAAGACTTAACCCACCAAAGCTCACCTACCAGCTCAGGAGTCTATATTTATTGTAGAGGGACATCAGCGACTCCAACTGTATCCCACTGTGTTCCCAGCTTATTCTTATAGAGACAGAACCTCAAACACATGCGCACACACCACATACAACAGTAGAGTCTATTTGCCAAGTCCTGACAACTTGATCATGTGATTTGACTCCCAAGGGAGGCAGCCATCTCCCATCACTGCCAGCCTATGAGAGTTTGGAATAATTGCCACAAACAGGAGAAACGAGAACAACATCATAATCATGCAAGTCATGCAGTGCCTTGATATTGTCCCATATTTGTCACTGTTAATATTTGAACTGTGACACTCAGTGAAAAATTGCTGGAATCACAGGCTTGAGGTGTGGTCACATTAACGAAATTTCCCTAGAAAAGGTCAATTGTCAGTAGTTGTCGCAATGTCCGAAGCACAGCTCGACACGAAAGACGCTTTCAAACCAAACAGCTTCTCTGTTTGTCAATGTGGAAGATTCGTGAATCGCAAATTTTTTTGTGGGGAATAGCCAACGCATTCTCATCCTTTATCGTCATATAGAACACTATATGACAAAACGGCGCTATACTACGCACATGGCATCCGTTATCGTTAAATATAACACGTGCTGTGATGCTTAGGTTTAGGTGTGGGTTAGGGTAAGTCTCATATTACGCTAAAGCATTTATTGGATTTATTACGCCTTGGGTTTGCGTGTTATATTAACGATAAAGGGTGCCATGTGCGTAGTATAGCGCCGTTTTTGCATATAGCGTTCTATATGACGATAAAGGATGGAACGGGCTCGAATAGCTGGGTTTCAGGTCACGTTATTTATGATGATGCGCAAAATTCAGATGGAGGGCAGGGAGTGAAGCGCGCAATGGACGAGATGGAGGAAAGTCCGTACTGTACTATTTTACACGCTATTACAAGAGAAAGATATAAACAAAAAATCAAACATATGTTGGACGTGATGTCTTACGTTATGACGATTTTTCAACTGAATTGAAAATATTTTCCTGCCATCGAGGCGCTACAATAGCAGCGACTACCTCGTCTTACAGACATACTTTGACTTTACAAAGTTTGGAAACTTTACACATTACACAAATAGTCACTTAAGTTGTTTTAACTCACCTTTGACGAAGTGATCACTAACGTTACACACACGGGCATTTTCCCATTCGGCTCTTCCCGAACCGACAGACGTAGGTTTGCCAGCCGTCTTTCAATCAATTTCTTGCATTTTCCCCCGTATGAACAACAACTTTTGGTACACGATAAACACTCCTTGTGGTTTGATAGATTCAAGTAACCATAAATTATGCAAAACACAGGCATTTTGAGTTTGTTATAGTCCTTTCTAAATACAGCAAATCACTTCCTGCCCTTCCATTTGTATTTCGCGCCATGGCGACGCAGTGGCGTGACGTCATAGAAAACAAGCTATTCTTTCGCCCTTCGATTATGTGGTTTCCTATAGAAAATCTGGCAAACAACAGTGAAATGTGACCGCACCATTATTTCATGTGATACACATAGTGGGTTTTACTGTTTTAGGAGAATGTGAACAGACACATACTGTAATTTTAAAAAGATGACCTATTTAAATCAGTCCGATACTGCTTTAATACAATTTAAGGAGCTATTCAAAAAAGGGTTGAGCAGCTCTTCAAGTATTATCAATGTTGACAGGCAGGCTTTTAACTAGTCTGCCCAACCTTGTGTTTGTTTTGGGGGAAATAAAATGTTTATTTATGGTTAGCGATGTTATCGAGACATTCACGACTCTGTAAAAAAAAAGAAAAAAAAGAAAGACCAACCAGTGTTCTGCCCTCTCCTGAAACCAAACGGAAATCTACAGAGATCTCAAATCAACGTGAATAATTAGTCTTCATTTTGCGTGTATGATGTCTGAGTACTATCACACAACTAGCTGAAAACAGTGTTGTAAAATGTTGAACATGAATACAGTCACAGTTTTCCTTGTTTCAAGTGTTTTTGTGTTTATTTGCCTAATAATGAGCTATGCTAACACACCCTTGCGGAAAGACTTCAACCCAGAGGTCACAACTAAACTCGGACTTCAGATGTAAAAGGGCAAGTGATCCTCACTGCTGTAATTAACAATGCAACACAAGCAGAAGACTTGCATCATAGCAACTGTGTTGTTTTCATGACACCAGACAAGAGTCGCATGCTAAATTAAAAAGCTGCTGCTAAGATATACTACAGTAAGACAGTTTGTTTTGATTCTACAACATATTGAATAACTGTTTCATAAATTAACCTTGAAATAAATGTCATATAGCCATATTTTAGAAGTGCAATATGCTGCTGGTAGTGTGTGAAAATAGTCTTTCTCACACTTAAAGAAGTGAACGGCAACAAAATGTTGGATTGTGTGACTAACATTTTTTCTGTAGGACACAATGGGGAAGGCTTTTTTTCTGCGGTGCAGTTGAAAGCTGTTTAAATATAACCCAAGTTCTGGCCAAAAAAGTAATGTTTAAGTTTGCATTAGGTTCAAAGTTATATAATTATTCTTAATTATTATATATAATTAGTTATATAATTATATAATAATTTCAACAAATATGTGAAAACTGTCTTTCAAATGATGGTTATCATTAAATTGCTGCATGGCGGAACTAAAAACAATTTCAATCTCTTAGAATTCAAACTTTGAGAAGAAAAACACTTGAGTGAGTATCAGTTCACACTTTGAGCAATATGTAAGCAATACTTATTGAACTGTTTGGGGTTTACTGTACACTTTAGTCTCTGAAGTGAGTTGTTCGCTGATGCAATCTGTTGGGATCGTTTACTCAAATTATTTGGTAATTCCTGGAACGCTGTGAAACTGACACCGTTTTAGTGGGCAGGAGTAGGAGAATATTCACAATTAGCATTCTAACATGATATTACTGAAGTTAACAGGCATTTTGAAAGATGAATTCTTGCCGCTAAGAAGAGAGAGATCAACAATCTGAGTGGTTTTGAAATGTTTTGACTGCTACTTTTAAAGACTCAAGGGGGGATGTGGTATAAGATATCATTGGGTGTTACAACAGTAAACAAAAAGTTTGAAAGCAGCTTTTATGTGTTGACGATAAAATCTTGTTTAAAACTTCAGTTGCTGAACCAGAAAACGTAGCACGAATTAATCCACAATGTCCTATCAGTTCTACTTCTAAAAATATCAAGTGCTTTGAAATGTGGGTTTGGGTTGTGATTTTCTGCTGTGATTTAATTCATGCATCAGAGAGCTAATATGCACCCTAAGGTGTGAGTTTATTCTTTTAATATCCAGACATTTTACATGAATGATAATAACAGTAGATTATAAATAAAAACAGGACACAAATCTTTCAGATGCAAAAATTGTCAGATTTTTTAATAGCAACTTGTGCATAATCAATTCACTGATGCTATATCTTTGATTTTAGAAGACATTTTTACAAGCAAGTTATAGGAAAACAGCTAAAATGAGTATTAATTCCGCCTCTCCATACACTCGCCATCTTCCGTCTCTCCATACATCAGCACTTCAGATCATCGTCTGAAAAACAACAGATCAATCTTTTAGCAAAGCCACATGCTCGAGAACAGTTTTTAATATCAATGTTGAAAACAACTTAAAGGGGCTATAAGTAAGGATTTTCTTGAACTAATCGTTTTTTTTTTAGTTGCCAATGTGTGAACAGCTTGTAATGAAACTTAAAAAACTAGACCTTCCCTGACTTCCTTGTCTATGAAAGCCTGCTAACTCACATGTATATAAGAACGTAACCCCTGTTAACTTTTCAAGTTGCAAGAAAAAAAGTTTCTCCAATTTTCTCGAAACTCTGGTTTCTAATAGAGGGCCATGAGACTTAGACCTGAGTGCAAAAATGGAGTCTCCAGACCCTTCCTGAGCTGAGATATTGAGATCCCATGTAGCATTTATGCCATTATAAAAATAGTGGGTTATTGGACAAATAGTGGGTTTGTGGACACGTGGTTTTTAAGCTTAGCTTTCAAAATTTTGGGATGAAAACTATTTTACTGCACTCATGGAGGCCCCCTGAGTCTGTGGCACCAAGGGCCTTCCCGAAATTCCACCGTCCGCGAACCCACTATTTTTATAATGGGATAAATGCTACGTGGGATCTCAATATCTCAGCTCAGGAAGGGTCTAGAGACTCCATTTTTGCACTCAGGTCTAAGTCTCATGGCCCTCTATCAGAATCCAGAGTTTCAAGAAGATCAGAGAAACTCATAATTTTGACCCCAAAAAAACTAAAAGGGGTACCACTGTCGTTTTTTTCGAGGGCGAGAATATTAAGTTTCTCCAATCTTCTCAAAACTCTGGATTCTGATAGAGGGCCATGAAACTTAGACCTGAGTGCAAAAATGAATTCTCTAGACCCTCCCTGAGCTGAGATATTGAGATCCCAAGTAGCATTTACGCCATTGTAAAAATAGTGGGTTATTGGACAAAAAGTGGGTATGTGGACACATGGTTTTTAAGCATAGCTTTCAAAATTTTGGGACAAAAACTATTTTACTGCACTCAGGGAGGCCCTCTGAGTCTGTGGCACCAAGGGCCGTCTCGAAATTCCACCGTCCGCGAACCCACTATGTTTATAATGGGATAAATGCTACGTGGGATCTCAATATCTCAGCTCAGGAAGGGACTGAGAGACTCCATTTTGGCACTTAGGTCTAAGTCCCATGGCCCTTTATCAGAATCCAGAGTTTTGAGAAGATTGGAGAAACTAATTTCTCGACCCAGAAAAAAAAACGAAAGGGGTACCACTGTCGATTTTTGGGGGGTCGAAATTTTGAGTTTCTCTGATCTTCTTGAAACTCTGGATTCTGATAGAGGGCCATGAGACTTAGACCTGAGTGCCAAATTGGAGTCTCTAGGCCCTTCCAGAGCTGAGATATTGAGATATTTGTAATGGCATAAATGCTACGTAGATCTCAATATCTCAGCTCTGGAAGGGTCTAGAGACTCCATTTTGGCACTCAGGTCTAAGTCTCATGGCCTCTATCAGAATGCCAGAGTTTTGAGAAGATTGGAGAAACTTAATTTCTCACCCCGAAAAACAAAACAAAAGGGGTACCACTGTAGTTTTTTTTGGGGTGTTGAAATTTTGAGTTTCTCTGATCTTCTTGAAACTCTGGATTCTGATAGAGGGCCATGAGACTTAGACCTGAGTGCCAAAATTGAGTCTCTAGGCCCTTCCAGAGCTGAGATATTGAGATATTTGTAATGGCATAAATGCTACGCAGATCTCAATATCTCAGCTCTGGAAGGTCTAGAGACTCAATTTTGGCACTCAGGTCTAAGTCTCATGGCGCCTCTATCAGAATCCAGAGTTTCGAGAGATCAGGAGAAACTAGAAATTTCGCACCTCTCCAAAAAACGACAGTGGTACCCCTTTTGTTTTTAGGGCGAGAAATTAAGTTTCTCCAATCTTCTCAAAACTCTGGATTCTGATAGATGGCCATGAGACTTAGACCTGAGTGCCAAAATGAGTCTCTAGACCCTTCCAGAGCTAAGATATTGAGATATACGTTGCATTTATGCCATTACAAATATCTCAATATCTCAGCTCTGGAAGGGCCTAGAGACTCCATTTTGGCACTTAGGTCAAAGTCTCATGGCCATCTATCAGAATCCAGAGTTTCAAGAAGATCAGAGAAACTCAAAATTTTGACCCCCCAAAAAAACCTACAGTGGCACCCCTTTTGTTGTGTTTTTCGGGGTGAGAAATTAAGTTTCTCCAATCTTCTCGAAAACTCTGGATTTTGATAGAGGGCCATGAGACTTAGACATGAGTGCCAAAATGGAGTCTCTAGACCCTTCCAGAGCTGAGATATTGAGGTCTACGTAGCATTTATGCCATTACAAATATCTCAATATCTCAGCTCTGGAAGGGCCTAGAGACTCCATTTTGGCACTCAGGTCAAAGTCTCATGGCCATCTATCAGAATCCAGGGTTTCAGAGAAGATCAGAGAAACTCAAAATTTTGACCCCCAAGAAAACCTACAGTGGTACCCCTTTTGTTGTGTTTTTCGGGGTGAGAAATTAAGTTTCTCCAATCTTCTCAAAACTCTGGATTTTGATAGAGGGCCATGAGACTTAGACATAAGTGCCAAAATGGAGTCTCTAGACCCTTCCAGAGCTGAGATATTGAGATCTACAAAGCATTTATGCCATTACAAATATCTCAAAATCTCAGCTCTGGAAGGGTCTAGAGCCTCCATTTTTGCACTCAGGTCTAAGTCCCATGGTCCTCTATCAGAATCCAGAGTTTCAAGAAGATTGGAGAAACTTATTTTTCGCCCCCAAAAAAAACATAAGGGGTACCACTGTCGTTTTTTGGGGGCAAAGAATATGTTTCTCCAATCTTCTTGAAACTCTGGATTCTGACAGAGGGTCATGGGACTTAGACATGAGTGCAAAAATGGGAAGCATTTTGATCACTGCCGGTGAGCAGCACCCTGAATTGGTTAAGGAAAGAAGTAGCACACTCATCCCTGAGCACACAGAGTTCTTGGACGACACGATGCGCCGCCCGGGCCGTGCACCCCTCGTCCTCCTCTGTCCCAGAGTTCGGATGACAGTGCGAGCCGTCCTCGGACCGTACCACTCTCATCCCCCCTGTCGCCAGCGCCCTGGCAGAGCAGACCCTCGGGGACATTCGTCCTCCCCTGGTCTCCTCTATCAGGACGCGGTCAATGACTGCGTCCCCACATCGGGCCCCTATACCGTCTGTGTCCGGACCAGTCATTCCGCTTTCGCTGCACCTCCGGTGGGGAGCCTGTGGTGCGTATGACCCCGCTGGTACAGTTTTTGCAGCCTGGCTAGAGTTTCCCAGACTGTCCCGCTGGGTCGCTCGGACGATCAGACTCGGCTACGCGATTCAGTTTGCGCGGTCTCCTCCCCGCTTCAGGGGAGTCCGCTCCACATTGGTTGGTGGCAATGCCCCTATCATGAGAGCGGAGATTGCTACCCTGCTGGCGAAGGGTGCGATCGAGACTGTCCCTCCAGCCGAAATGAAGTCCGGCTTCTACAGCCCGTACTTCATTGTCCCCAAGAAGACCGGTGGGTTACGGCCAATGCTGGACTTGCGTGTGCTGAACCGCTCCCTTCACAGGCTGCCGTTCAAGATGCTCACCGCCAAACGCATTTTCGAATGCGTGCGGCCCCAGGATTGGTTTGCAGCGATCGACCTGAAGGACGCCTACTTCCATGTCTCCATTCTTCCTCGACACAGACCGTTCCTGTGGTTTGCTTTCGAGGGGCAGGCATACCAGTACGCGGTTCTCCCTTTCGGGCTAGCCCTGTCTCCTCGCGTCTTCAAGAAGGTCGTCGAGGCAGCCCTTGTTCCCCTCCGAGAACACAGGGTTCGCATCCTGAATTACCTCGATGACTGGCTGATCCTAGCACACTCTCGAGATCAGGTTTGCGAACACAGGGACCTAGTGCTCAGGCACCTAGCTCGTCTGGGCCTTCGGGTCAACTGGGAAAGAGCAAACTTTGCCCCGTGCAGAGGATCTCTTTTCTCGGTATGGATATCGAGCTTCGGTCGTCATGTCTGTGCAGCTTACGAACGAGCGCGTGCAGTCACTGCTGACTTGCCTGAGACAGTTCGGAGGGCAAGAGTGTGGTCCCACTGAAACTTTTTCAGAGGCTCCTGGGGCATATGGAAGAATTACTCTGTCCTGCCATCAGACCTTCACCCCGTGGAGGAACCTCAGTTTTCTACGGGCCGGTGTGTCCCTGGAACGAGCTTCTCGGCATGTTGTTGTAACGACAGATGCCTCTGCCACGGGCTGGGGTGCCATGTGCAATGGACATGCGGTCGCGGGCTCCTGGACGGGTCCCCAGCGCCTTTGGCATGTCAATTGCCTCGAGTTGCTGGCTGTACAGCTCGCTCTGCGCCGCTTCCGAGCCGTGCTCAAGAACCAGCATGTACTAGTCCGAACAGACAATACCGCGACTGTAGCGTACATCAACCATCAAGGTGGTCTGCGCTCCCGCCGTATGTCGCAACTTCGCCCGCCACCTCCTCATATGGAGTCAGAAGCGTCTAAGGTCCCTTCGTGCCGTTTATATTCCCGGAGCCCTGAACCGTGCAGCCGACGAGCTGTCCCAGCTTCAGCCCCTCCCTGGAGAATGGCGACTCCATCCCCAGTCGGTCCAGCTGATTTGGGGCCAGTTCGGGGACGCACAGATAGATCTGTTTGCCTCTCACGACTCGACCCATTGCGCCCAGTATTATTCCCTGACCGAGGGCACACTCGGCACGGATGCACTGGTGCACAGCTGGCCGCGGGGCCGGCAATATGCGTTTCCCCAGTGAGTCTTCTTCCGCAGACCCTGTGCAAGGTCAGGGAGGACGAGGAGCAGGTCATTCTGGTCACGCCGTATTGGCCCACCCGGACCTGGTTCTCCGAACTCACTCTCCTCGCGACAGCACCTCCTTGGCCCATTCCTCTGAGGAAGGACCTCCTTTCTCAGGGACAGGGCACCCTGTGGCACCCTCGCCCCCGATCTTTGGAACCTCCACGTGTGGCTCCTGGACGGGACGAGGCGGGTTTGAGTACCCTACCACCTACGGTGGTGGCTACCATCACTTCCGCTAGGGCGTTGTCCACTAGACACGTCTATGCGTTGAAGTGGAACCTCTTCATCAACTGGTGCTCTTCTCACCGAGAAGACCCCAGGAGATGCTCGATCGGTGTTGTGCTTTCCTTCCTTCAGGAAGGGGTGGAGCGAAGGCTGTCTCCCTCCACCCTTAAGGTCTATGTCGCCGCTGTTGCTGCACACCATGACCTTATCGATGGTAAGTCTTTGGGGAGGCACGACCTGATCGTCAGGTTCCTGAGAGGAACGAGGAGACTGTATCCTCCTCGCCCTCCTTTTGTGCCCTCTTGGGACCTCTCAGTGGTTCTAACTGCCCTGAAGAGTGCTCCATTTGAGCCTTTGCAATCAGCTGAGCTTAAGTTCCTGTCAATGAAGACAGGCTTACAAGACTTAGACCTGAGTGCAAAAATGGAGGCTCTAGACCCTTCCCTGAGCTGAGATATTGAGATCCCATGTAAAATGTATGCCATTATAAATATCTCAAAATCTCAGCTCAGGAAGGGTCTAGAGCCTCCATTTTGCACTCAGGACTAAGTCCCATGGCCCTCTATCAGAATCCAGAGTTTCAAGAAGATTGGAGAAACTTATTCCCCCCCAAAAAAAAACATAAGGGGTACCACTGTCGTTTTTCTCCCCCCCCCCCCCAAGAAAAAAAAAACGACAGTGGTACCCCTTATGTTTTTTTTGTGCGAAAAAAAAAAAGTTTCTTTAAACTCTGGATTCTGATAGAGGGCCATGGGACTTAGACCTGAGTGCATAAATGGAGGCTCTAGACCCTTCCAGAGCTGAGATATTGAGATATTTATGAGATATTTGTGGCATACTGAGATATTGAGCCATTATAAATATCTCAATATCTCAGCTCTGGAAGGGTCTAGAGCCTCCATTTTGCACTCAGGTCTAAGTCCCATGGCCCTCTATCAGAATCCAGAGTTTCAAGAAACTTTTTTTTTGCACAAAAAGAAACATAAGGGGTAATTGAGATATTTATAATGGCTCAATATCTCAGTATGTCACAAATATCTCATAAATATCTCAATATCTCAGCTCTGGAAGGGTCTAGAGCCTCCATTTTTGCACTCAGATCTAAGTCCAATGGCCCTCTATCAGAATCCAGAGTTTCAAGAAAATCAAAATTTTGACCCGAAAAAAAACGTAAGGGGTACCATTGTCGTTTTTTTTTTGGAGTCAAAATTTTGATTTTCTTGAAACTCTGGATTCTGATAGAGGGCCATGGGACTTAGATCTGAGTGCAAAAATGAGGCTCTAACACCTTCCAGAGCTGAGATATTGAGATCTCACGTAGCATTTATGCCATTGTAAATATCTCAATATCTCAGCTCTGTATGCCATTATAAATATCTAAATATCTCAGCTCTGGAAGGGTCTAGAGCTTCCATTTTTGCACTCAGATCTAAGTCACATGGCCCTCTATCAGAATCCAGAGTTTCAAGAAAATCAAAATTTTGACCCGAAAAAAAAACGACAGTGGTACCCCTTACGTTTTTTTTTTGGGTCAAAATTTTGATTTTCTTGAAACTCTGGATTCTGATAGAGGGCCATGGGACTTAGATCTGAGTGCAAAAATGGAGGCTCTAGACCCTTCCAGAGCTGAGATATTTAGATGTTTATAATGGCATACAGAGCTGAGATATTGAGATATTTACAATGGCATAAATGCTATGTGAAATCTCAATATCTCAGCTCTGGAAGGGTCTAGAGCCTCCATTTATGCACTCAGATCTAAGTCCCATGGCCCTCTATCAGAATCCAGAGTTTCAAGAAAATCAAAATTTTGACCCGAAAAAAAAACGTAAGGGGTACCACTGTCGTTTTTTTTCGGGTCAAAATTTTGATTTTCTTGAAACTCTGGATTCTGATAGAGGGCCATGTGACTTAGATCTGAGTGCAAAAATGGAGGCTCAATACCTTCCAGAGCTGAGATATTGAGATTCTCACGTAGCATTTATGCCATTGTAAATATCTCAATATCTCAGCTCTGTATGCCATTATAAATATCTAAAATATCTCAGCTCTGGAAGGGTCTAGAGCCTCCATTTTTGCACTCAGATCTAAGTCCCATGGCCCTCTATCAGAATCCAGAGTTTCAAGAAAATCAAAATTTTGACCCGAAAAAAAAATGTAAGGGGTACCACTGTCGTTTTTTTTTCGGGTCAAAATTTAGATTTTCTTGAAACTCTGGATTCTGATAGTGGGCCATGGGACTTAGATCTGAGTGCAAAATGGAGGCTCTAGACCCTTCCAGAGCTGAGATATTGAGATATTTATAATGGCATACAGAGCTGAGATATTGAGATATTTACAATGGCATAAATGCTATGATAAGATCTCAATATCTCAGCTCTGGAAGGGTCTAGAGCCTCCATTTTTGCACTCAGATCTAAGTCACATGGCCCTCTATCAGAATCCAGAGTTTCAAGAAAATCAAAATTTTGACCCGAAAAAAAAACGTAAGGGGTACCACTGTCGTTTTTTTTCGGGTCGAAATTTGATTTTCTTGAAACTCTGGATTCTGATAGAGGGCCATGGGACTTAGATCTTAGTGCAAAAATGGAGGCTCTAGACCCTTCCAGAGCTGAGATATTGAGATTTCACGTAAAATTTATGCCATTGTAAACATCTCAATATCTCAGTTCTGTATGCCATTATAAATATCTAAATATCTCAGCTCTGGAAGGGTCTAGAGCCTCCATTTTTGCACTCAGATCTAAGTCCCATGGCCCTCTATCAGAATCCAGAGTTTCAAGAAAATCAAAATTTTGACCCAAAAAAAAAACGTAAGGGGTACCACTGTCGTTTTTTTTTCGGGTCAAAATTTTGATTTTCTTGAAACTCTGGATTCTGATAGAGGGCCATGGGACTTAGATCTGAGTGCAAAATGGAGGCTCTAGACCTTCCAGAGCTGAGATATTGAGATATTTATAATGGCATACAGAGCTGAGATATTGAGATATTTACAATGGCATAAATGCTACGTGAATATCTCAATATCTCAGCTCTGGAAGGGTCTAGAGCCTCCATTTTTGCACTCAGATCTAAGTCACATGGCCCTCTATCAGAATCCAGAGTTTCAAGAAAATCAAAATTTTGACCCGAAAAAAAAACGTAAGGGGTACCACTGTCGTTTTTTTTTCGGAGTCAAAATTTTGATTTTCTTGAAACTCTGGATTCTGATAGAGGGCCATGGGACTTAGATCTTAGTGCAAAAATGGAGGCTCTAGACCCTTCCAGAGCTGAGATATTGAGATTTCACGTAAAATTTATGCCATTGTAAACATCTCAATATCTCAGCTCTGTATGCCATTATAAATATCTAAATATCTCAGCTCTGGAAGGGTCTAGAGCCTCCATTTTGCACTCAGATCTAAGTCCCATGGCCCTCTATCAGAATCCAGAGTTTCAAGAAAATCAAAATTTTGACCCAAAAAAAAAAAACGTAAGGGGTACCACTGTCGTTTTTTTTTCGGGTCAAATTTTTGATTTTCTTGAAACTCTGGATTCTGATAGAGGGCCATGGGACTTAGATCTGAGTGCAAAAATGGAGGCTCTAGACCCTTCCAGAGCTGAGATATTTAGATATTTATAATGGCATACAGAGCTGAGATATTGAGATATTTACAATGGCATAAATGCTACATGAAATCTCAATATCTCAGCTCTGGAAGGGTCTAGAGCCTCCATTTTTGCACTCAGATCTAAGTCACATGGCCCTCTATCAGAATCCAGAGTTTCAGAGAAAATCAAAATTTTGACCCGAAAAAAAAACGACAGTGGTACCCCTTACGTTTTTTTTCGGGTCAAAATTTTGATTTTCTTGAAACTCTGGATTCTGATAGAGGGCCATGGGACTTAGATCTGAGTGCAAAAATGGAGGCTCTAGACCCTTCCAGAGCTGAGATATTTAGATATTTATAATGGCATACAGAGCTGAGATATTGAGATATTTACAATGGCATAAATGCTACGTGAAATCTCAATATCTCAGCTCTGGAAGTGTCTAGAGCCTCCATTTTTGCACTCAGATCTAAGTCACATGGCCCTCTATCAGAATCCAGAGTTTCAAGAAAATCAAAATTTTGACCCGAAAAAAAACGTAAGGGGTACCACTGTCGTTTTTTTTTCGGGTCAAAATTTTGATTTTCTTGAAACTCTGGATTCTGATAGAGGGCCATGGGACTTAGATCTGAGTGCAAAAATGGAGGCTCTAGACGCTTCCAGAGCTGAGATATTGAGATCTCACGTAGCATTTATGCCATTGTAAATATCTCAACATCTCAGCTCTGTATGCCATTATAAATATCTCAATATCTCAGCTCTGGAAGGGTCTAGAGCCTCCATTTTTGCACTCAGATCTAAGTCCCATGGCCCTCTATCAGGAATCCAGAGTTTCAAGAAAATCAAAATTTTGACCCGAAAAAAAAACGACAGTGGTACCCCTTACGTCAGGGACGTGCACAGGAATTTTGAGGGGCAGTTGCTCTGACCTGAAAAAGGGCACCCCCCTCCCTCCTCACGGACTATATGAAGGAATATATTCAATTGAATTTGTCCCCTTCCAAATTGCCTTTTCTGGGCGTGTTTTTCCAAACGCAATGCCTCATCTTATGGTCTTATTATTATTTATAAAGATTGCAAAACGTCAGAGACGAGACACATGAGCAAAAGAGTTCCTCATATTGTTTATTGTTTTGTAATTATTATAATTTATTTATTTATTTGAAAAGAAATAATCTGGATTGAATAGAAAAACTCGCTTCTAATAAAAAATAAAACGATTTTGGGAAAAAATACAATCCTTTTTTGCCTATCCTGACCTCCCCCTGGGGCCCTAAGCAAAATTCTGCTAATGGGCCCTCTACCTGATCTGTGATGCTGTGAGCTATGTAAACCATTTGCCATTTCCACACAATACCGCCCAATACAATCCTCCCTCCTTTAAACAAAACAGTCAAAGAATAAGTACAACAGTATAGAACAGAATGAGGTTCAAACAAACAATATTTACTGAATAAAGTATTTTTTAGAGAATGTTAAGATAACAAGTGAATATTAACATAAACATTAATAAGAAGAAAATAATTAAGTATAGGCTAACCCTGAGCTTCCTTTGGCTTTTGGGATTAACTTTGGTTCTCTCTACCGGTATTTATTTTTGGCATCAGTATGACTTTTTTATGCATATTGAAGCAAATCTTGATGTAGTTATTATTTAATGATGGATGTGCAATGCATCCATATTGACCAGTATGTCCAGCTAATCAACATTTTAAATTCAATATTAAAGGCTATAAATCAATAGTTAATCATAGTGCATAATTAGTGCAGTTGTTTAGAGTTTTTAACTACACTGAGACTAGATAATCAGTGTCTTTATAATGTGTACTTTGGGAGTGCCATTATTCACGTGCATGTATTGTACAGTATTTCTGGTCTCCACATATTTCTGCTTGGAAAATGCGAGTTTCATTTCGTGCACGCGCATATGAACGCGCCATGCGGTTATGTTTTCCGAGCTGCAGTTAACAAACACCGTTGCACTTTGACGTTCATCAAAAACAAACATAATAAATAATTGTATTTTACTCTCACTTTTGTCAGGCACAAAGTGATGCAAGAGATAAACTGCCTGCTAGGTTAGCAAGACCGAAAACCATCAAACTTTGCTGACATCAAACTTAGAGAGGAGAGAACACAAGTTTACCTGATTGTTATTCCCGCAATTCACTCTCATGTTTTTTTTTTTTTTTTCTTCTTCTTCTTCTTCTTCCTCTTTTCGTGACGAGAAGGATAGTTTCGCTTCATTTTGTCATGGACGTCGTACACATTAATTGGCGCGCGACACTAGATGGAAGCGCGGTCTTGAGTAATTTGCGGTGGATTACGCACCAGTCGCGTGCAGTCCATGGTCGCGTGCCGCGCTGCAGCCACGTAAACAGTTTGACTTTCAGTGCCCGAATGGAAGTGAATGAGGCTTTGTGATTTTTATTTTTTATTTTTTTATCTAGGTCTACGTGTAATTCTGCATCCATTGTACGATTTTTTTTTCTTCCTCGGAAGGGCAACCTGAGTCGAGAAGGGCATGTGGGCAGTTGCCCGGGCAACCTGAGCAACCCCCCTGTGCACGTCCCTGCCTTAATTTTTTTTTTTTCGGGTCAAAATTTTGATTTTCTTGAAACTCTGCATTCTGATAGAGGGCCATGTGACTTAGATCTGAGTGCAAAGAAGAGGCTCTTACAACCTCCCAGAGTATATGTAACTGAACCAAAAGGTAGATTTGTAA